>WYDI02023204.1:0-51340 GCA_009867235.2 Psittacus erithacus
TGAAAGTTAGAAACACAGTGCTGCACCAGCCACTAAGAAGGAGAAAAATGACTGCTACTGCTGAACCCAGGACACCTCGTTTCTTGGTGGAATCAGGGGGTGCTAACTGTCTTCAGATCCCATCAAGAAAGGCTCAAACACTTTCAAGACAGATAGTTAGCTTTTTACTGACACAGTGATAGAAAAGGTGATACCAAATTATAAAATCTTAAATCCCTTGTAGTGCAGAGAAACCTGAGATACTGCAGCACAGGACAGATCACTGGACAGGGCAAGGCATTCTGCACAGATCCTGTCCTTGGTGAGCTTTGGCATCTCTAAGGCCAAAAGCATTACAGGGGCTTGCTCACAGAACTTGTTCATCAGTTAGACAACAACTGATCCCGAAACATGGATAAACCAATAACATTGATTACATGTGCATGAATTAACTATATATTGATTTATATTATTGATTAAATGACCTTGAAGTTGTACAATACTCATTATATAGAGGTATACACCACATTGGCCATTTTTGTTTGTATAATAGTGCTCTAGGATGATTACTACAAGCAGGAAGGATTAAATTTGTATGTTGATGAATCTGATACCTATAGTTTGTGATGCTGTGAGGACATTTGCTTTTTTTTTAGTCCAGATCTTTGGACATGCAGAGTAGAACAGAAAATAAATGTATAATGTGAACTTCTAAGTAATGCAAGACGATTTCTATTGAAATAGAAATAAATTATAATCATAGAATTGTAGAATACCAGGTTGGAAGGGACCCCAAGGGTCACCTGGACCAACCTTTCTCAGCAAAAGCAGTCTAGTCAAGATGGCCCAGCACTATGTCCCACTAAGTCTTAAAAATGTCCAACACTTGGAAATCCACCAGTTCCCTGTGGAGATTATTCCAATGACAGATTGTTCTCATTGTGAAAAATTTTTCTAGTGTCCAGTCAGAATCTCCTCAGGAGTAGCTTTACCCATTACCACTCATCTTTTCCAAGTGACTCCTTGTAAAAGGGGAGTCTCCATCCTCTTTGCAGCCACCTTTTATATACTGAAACATGGTAATAAGGTCTTTCCTGAGCCTTCTTTCCTCAAGGCTGAACAAACCCAGTTCTCTCAGCTTTTCCTTATATAGTAGGCTTCCCAATCCTTTGGTGATCTTTGTGGTCCTTCTTTAAGCCCCCTCCTACCTGTCCACATTTTTTTTGTATAGCAGAGAGGAAAACTGAACACAGTATTCCAGGTGTGGTCTGACAAGTGCCGAGTAGAGTGGGACATCTGCTGATGCCCTTACCTCTGCTGCTGATATCCTTTTTGATGAAACCCAACATCCTGTTGGCTTTCTTTGCAAAAGCAACCTACTGTTCCTCATATAGAGCTTGCTGTCCACAAGGAGCCCCCTCTCCCTTTCCACAGAGCTGCTTTCCAGCTGGGAAGATTCCCACCTATGCTGCAGTCTTGGATCGTGCTTACCCAAGACCTTTACACTTGTCCTTGCTGACCTTCTTAAAGTTCTTGTTAGCCCACTCTTTCAGCCACCCTGCAGGGTTGCTCTCCCTTCCAAAGCATCCACTTCCTCACTTAGTTTGGTATCATTGACAAATTTATCAGAGTACATTTGATCCTATCATCCAGATCAATTATGAAGATATTGAACAGCATTGGGCCCAATATCAGTCCCTGTGGGACCCTACTGGTGACAGGCTACCAGTTTGAAAGGCAGCTATTCACCACCACCCTCTGGGTGCAGCCAGTCAGCCAGCTCCCCACCCACTGTAGAGACCACTTGGCTGGACTACAGCACGTTGGTTTCTCTAAGAAGAGGTTGTGGGAAGCTATATTGAAAGCTTTGGAGAAATTCAGGTAGACAACCTCCGCTGCTTGCCCCACATGAGCCAAGCAGATTACTTTGTCATAGAAGGTGGTCAGGTTTGTCGAGAATGATTTATCCTTAGTGAATCCGTGATGGCTTTTCCCAATCACATGCTTCATTTAACTTGTGATAGCCCTCAGAACTATTTGTACCATAACTTTCCTGTGGACTGACTTAAGACTGATGGGCCTATAATTTCCTGGAAAATTTCCTTCTTGTAGATGGGTGTCATCTTGTAGATGACATTAGCCTTCTGTCTACCCCCACCAAATAATTTTCAAACCCTATCTTGATACCACCAAGGAGAATATTCAGAGGAAAAAAGATGAGCATGGTATAAAGAAAAGAACATTCCCTTAGCCTTAAGGTTTGTTTTTATTTTGTTTTGTTTTGTTTTTTTGAAGTTATTCAACAGTTTTTCTGTTCGTAGACAAATTTAACTGGTGCAATCAAATACAACCCATAATTTTCATCCACTTATCTTCCTATTGCCTTACCTGAAATAAAGAATTTTAAAAAATTCTATCGCAATTAGTGTTACGCATGAAATAAAAACAAGTGCACTTATTCCACAGAAAGATTTGGTGGTTGCTTATAAATTCTCTGAAGCTATAGCCTCTTATTCTGCTGTAAGGACCACTCTGCTTGTGACCACATCCTCAGCTGCTGCATTACCACTGGTGTTCACAGTACTTAGTGTGGAAACTGCTAATTTGGGATGCCTGTGCAAATCCTTGGAGCAGACTTCTGAACTAGCTCTGAGAAAGCCGGTACTCAGACTAGTGCCATAGATGAAAAGCAAGAAAGCTGCATCAGTGTGTTTGGTTTTTTCCCCTTACTAGTTCGTCCTGGTTTTGAGTAGGGCCATCTAGCTCAAGGCACAGTCAGATGGAGCTGTATCACCTTCACAGTCTTGGACCTGCATGCTTTGGAGATGAACTGTTAATGCACCGTCAGAACTTTCTGTTACATGAGTGCATTCAATTCCTTTCCTCCAAATCAACAGATATGTGCATATATGTATGATGTCTAACAAAGGAGTAAAAGGAAAACAAAATATGACTGAAACTGTTGAGTCTAATTAAAATATTCCTCAGTATCAAAGCTGTAGCTAAAAATAATTTATGCTACGCAATGAGTCACGCATCCTGTTTCCTTCCCTGAGTAATGGCAGGATGTGGGGAAGAACATGTGCCACCTACTTAATGAGAATTACAAAGAGAACCATTTCCAACCATACCAGCTTGCTATCACAAACTCTAGTATCACATCAAATTAAATCGGTCAGCCAGCAAGCTCTGCTTCTAGACAAGCCCTTCAATGCAGATACTAGTGCCTCTCAAGCTTGCTGAATGTATCTCTTATACTGTAATTTAGAAAATGATCCCTGGGAATGTTTTACGTCTGAGGACTTGCTTGAGACAGACTTTTGTGCAATAACAGTGTGGCCACACAAAGCATGATATTAGAGATGTCACCTTATATTAATAAAGGGTCAGCTCAGAATAAAACTATTGTCATCACTGCTAATCAAACTCAAAAGTGGAACTAGAGTAACACTGAAAATAATAACCCAGATTTTACTCATAAAATGATTTGCTTTGACTTTGCTTATCTGATGGTTATAGTGTCTCTCCTCAGCTGCTGACAAGAATACAAATACACTGTGTGTATCTCAAGACAAAACAAACTTAGAAAGCTCTGTAAAAATAGAATTGAGTAAACATATCATCATTTGAGCATGGCAACATCATGAAACACAAAGTCAGGGAAGCAATTTTACTGTTACACATAAAAATATAATAAGATATGGTAATGCTGAGTTAAGGCACCCAAACAATGTAAGCTCTACATCATAATGACCTCATGTAATAACTGTACCTTTGAATTGTATTGTATTAATTTAAATTATATCCATCCTCCACACTAAGGCATCACAAAAGCTTCCGAATAAAACTGTTGGTTTCAAATATAGAAAAATGGTTATGATTGGTTTAATTAGTTCTGTTGTTTGACTACTCATGTAAAAGTAACTGAAGTGTTTAGATGGGATTTTCTTTACCTTATCTGAGAGTTAACTTTGCTTACTAATGACTCCTGAATTTACTTATTGACTTTTTCTTTCCTCACATATAAATCTGTGAATAAGATAATTATGTAGGCAAAGGGAATGGAATGTACATTATTATTAAAAAAATTAATTATAAAGAACATACTATAAGAACCATACTATTAATATGGAAATATTTGGCCTTCATGAAGTTTCTAATTAATTTTGAACTGAGCAGTTGAAAAAAACATATTTTTTTTTCATTAACTGTATGGAAATCCAGAAGAAGAAGGTGTTATTTTAACAGGAACACATTATTTTCTTTTGTGTATAACAAAAGGGGTGAAATTGTTTCTTCACCTACAAATCAGATCCTGATATTTCCTCTTGGTCCTAGATTGGCACCCTACCAATGTACAAGTACATATGATACCCCAAATGTTTGTACTGAGTTACACGCAAAAGTTTCACTATGTCTGTTGACCAGACAGCAGACATTTGCCCTGTGATACTGAAGACAGAGTTGCTCTGATCCTACATGCTAACTGGTCTTTTTTAAGCTTCTTCTATAAACATAAGAGAAAGGACCTAGGAGAGCATCATTCATGTCATCCATGAACAGGTATTTAAAGCAGGTGAGATGAAACAGTTTCTTCAGTTTCTAGATGCTAGTGAACAGCTGTGACATATGATAATATATTGTATAATTATAACATTGTATTTTTATCCTTCTATCTTTTTCCATCTAACCTCTCTTCATATATGTTGTAGCCTTTTCCTTACTCAAGTCTTCATCTGTTTTTCCTGATGATTCGACTTAGTTCACGGATGGTGCTGTCTTCTGATTTCATACTGTGCTTTTGTGGATTCTGTTGGAAGAAAACCCATAAACAAAATAAATAACTGACATTATGAATGAACAAGCTCAAGTCATTCTCAGAATATGCAAAAGAAATATCAAATTTATACCCCAGTGTGATTGGAAATGTGTGAGATCTACTCCCAATCCATAAGTCATAATGAGAGAACTGAACCACAATTTCTGTTCTCAACAGTGCTAGCATGTGGTATGAGATCAATGCTCTCATCCTGCTAAATGTTAGATCCAAAAAGTGTGATTTTCCAGCTTCAGCGTGGTCTCTACACTCTTCAATGATCATATAATGTTTTTGTTGACACAACTGCAAAGTTCATTTTGTATTACTAACTTCCAGTGTTCTCTGTCAGAACAATAATGCTGGTATAGCAACAGAGTAATCAATGTAATCAAGTGTGAAGTTGTTCATGGCATGGAGAAATATTCTCTTTATTAGACTTTCCAAATTAAGATGAAAACATTGATTACCACAGGTACTTCTGATTCTGACTAAACTTCCCTTTGCATGTAATATTCTAAAAGATATTTGAAGGTGAATGAAGAAAGACTATGTTGTAAATATTTTCAAAGGAAAAGAAATGGTTTTCCAGTAACACTTGTAGATCTGTGGAAGCCAAAATAGTCACTGCAAAACTTAATGTAAAAATCAAGATGGGATGACAATGGTAATGTCAACTAGGACAAAGATAGGACCAGGCGCATAAGCATGTGTAGACATAGGGAGAAGTTTAGCAGCAGTTCTGAGGGATTCATTTTTTAGCTGTTGTAATTGGGCACTTAAAGAGTCTTCAAGACACATTGCTTAGTCTTATGCAATGGTGTCAGTGTCAATTTTGATGGTGTTTTTTTTGTTATATGGGCATCTGTCTTCTAGGAACTGGACAAACTGCCAACTTACTAAATTCGAGCTGCAAAATAGCTATCAGATGGCCACAGTTTTAGTTATCAGCCACCTGGGTTGAAATGGTTGACACCATTGTTTCGTCCTATACAATAGTGTCAGTGTCAATTATGATGGCGTTTTTTTGTAATGTGGACATCTGTCTGCTAGGAACTGGACAAACTGCCAACTTACTAAATTCGAGCTGCAAAATAACTATCAGATGGCCACAGTTTTCAATTACCAGCCACCTGGGCTGAACTTGTGGAAAAATAGGGGAAATTAGAGATGACTTTCCCCCAGTCCCCCAAAGTTATATTATAACGCTAAGGAAACCTTAGCGTAAAATGTTACTGCTACTTCCAAGATGGGATGCAATTGTCATGCATAGAATCTACCTGGTGATAGTTCCCCAGGCAACCCTATAACTTTGGTATATGCTAAGAGAAACTGAACAGAGGGTGGAGCGAAATGAACGCCTATAGAACAGAGCCACGGCCAGGCTCTGTTACACTCTCTGCAGGAGCAGGAGCTTGAAGGCACCATGTACTGATAAACTGCACAGCAGCTATCAAACAAGGAAACTGTATTCGTATTTTTCAAGGCAAAGAGAGGATTTTACACCCATCTGTAACAAAGTATGTATGGCTAGACTCATTCAAGCTCCATGGGCATAGAGTTAAAAAATTGAAACCTGTGTTACTATGGAGAAGCCTGGACAGACACAAGGGCTTCCTTCAAGGTGAGGATGAACAACACTGATGAACAAAGAACTGATAGCAGGAGAGGAGGCTTTGCCCTTGTGTAGGCAGATTAAGAAACAGAGCTCACTGTTAGAATTTAGATTAGAGCTAACAGAATCTCTAATCAGCAAAGACTATCCTTGATGCCTGGTACATCCTGGAAGCACATGGACATTGTCAACATACGGCTTCATATGTCAGCAAAACATGACCAGGATGTCCTTTTGATGAATGCAAATTAAGTGACCATTTTGTTCATGGTGGGAGGGTTACGGAGAGTTACTAACCTGAATCAAATTGTATAAAGATGTGAAGTTAGGAAAGCCAGGAAGACTCCATCATAACTTCTGGGATCAGACGATATGCTGAATCAGTCTTCTCCCCCATAGGGAGATTGTTACCCATTGGGTAAGAATTCTATCTTATGCACACTAGACAACTAAATCGCGTTAGCTCTTATTAGTGATTATAGTCTGGCTGTGTATCACTTCAAGCTTTTTTTTACAGACTGTCCCTATTACTGGCAATCACGAACTTTAATTTGTCATGATTTTATATAATAGTGTTATCGCATAAGCTGTTAGTCTTTCATGTGTGCTAGCAATTGCTGGCAGCAGGAAACATAAATTGGGGAGACCCTCTGAGGGGTCCCCCTTATGCTGTTGGCACATTTCTCTGAAAAAGACAGTCTAATCACTCTCCAACCAAGTAGGACTGTTCAGTGAAGGCTCC
Source organism: Psittacus erithacus (assembly GCA_009867235.2). Classification (NCBI taxonomy): domain Eukaryota; kingdom Metazoa; phylum Chordata; class Aves; order Psittaciformes; family Psittacidae; genus Psittacus; species Psittacus erithacus. The sequence continues at coordinate 7,153 of WYDI02023204.1, forward strand.
CTATAATGGAACCTGACAGACTGGTAGGGCACAAGGGTCTCAGCTTTCCTGGGGTACTGATTGATAGATCAAACACTATGGGCCGAGAAAATTTCCCCCATACAAATGACACTCGTAGAAATGAGTCACTGGGTGTCGTGGTTTAAGCTCAGTCAGTCAGTAATTCAGTACCACGCAGCCTCTCTCTCATTCCCCCCCATTCCTCCCCCAGCTCCCAGAGGGATAGGGAGGAGAATCGAAAGAATGCAACTCTCACGGATTGAGATAAGAACAGTCCAGTAACTGAGGTATAACACAAACCACTACCACTACCACCAATAATGGATAATGATAAAGGAAATAACAACAGAGAATACAACAGCTCACCACCCACCGACCGATACCCAGCCCCACCCCAGTAGAGATCTCTAGCCCTTCCAGGTAACTGTCCCCAGTTTATATACTGGGCATGACGTGCTGTGGTATGGAATACCTCTTTGGCTAGTTTGAGTCAGGTGTCCTGTCTCTGCTTCCTCCCAGCTTCCCTTCCTCCCTGGCAGACCATAAGACTCAGAAAGTCCTTGGTCAGAGTAAACATTACTGAGCAACAACTAAAAACATTGGTGTTATCGGCGTTGTTCCCAGGCTGAAAGTGAAAAACACAGTGCTGCACCAGCTACTAAGAAGGAGAAAAATGACTGCTACTGCTGAACCCAGGACATAGGGCAAAAAGCTTTAAGTCACATGTATTTCCACTTTTTCTTCAAGTATGTATGGCTGCACATATATTGGCATGTTTAACTAAGATGTTATGTGCGCACTGCCTCAAATTTATTCACACTGGTTTTATTTCTATATTTTTTCTTCACACAGTCTGCATATGTGAGCTTTCTTTCACTTGACTCTCAATCATTCAGTTTTCTGTTCATTATTCTATTTGAATTGCTTGAATAAGATATTACTCCTACAGTGACCGCTCACAGGCCACTGAGATTTATGTTTACAGCCTGGGATCTCTTGTAGAGTTTTGTGTCAACACTCTTGCAAAACACACAGATAAGTCATTCTACACAGAATAACAACTAGCTACTCTATAAACTACATCGATCTAGACCAATCTTGAGTGCTTAGATAATTTTTACCACAGCTAGAACAAGGTAAAATTAACATATGCCAGGATGAGCCCAAACAAATCCTGAGACCATGCTCTGTCAGGTCAAGGCAAAGACTGTGTCCTTTAACTAGCAGTGAGAATATCCTATTCACTGGGTTGCAGACATAGTTTCCGAATGACTCAGGCTTTCATTTGGCCATGTCAAAGATTCCCTTTTCAGGTTTTCATTTGCAGGACTTGCTAGGGCTCAAAGGGCACAGTGAAATGAATGACCCAGGTGACAGTCAAAAACCCTAAACAACATGCTTGGCTTGCACATAAACACTTCCACATTTTAAGAATGAAATGCCACCAATTCTGCTGTATTTTGATATATTTAATTCTTAAGAGTTATGCATAGATATTTGTTTTTCAATGCACTAATCATCTGAAAAGAATGTTCATGTCAACAATGAAAATGTAGTACAAATTAAATGTAAATTCTGCGTTATACTTTTAATTAATACTACTAAAACTATTATAAGAGCCATCAAGTTAATTTGGAATTGCATCAGTGAAGTGCAAATTAGAAACATATGGAAAACATAGTTTAAATTCCCTTTAATAGGTTACACATCTCTGTCACCTGTCAAGGATGATTCAGTGTGTTTTGTAAATTCTGCTGAGCTGACCGTCAGTATCTCACCCTTTGCATGTCTTGCCAGCAGCAGGAGGAGCAACAGTAAGCAGCAGATAGGTGGAAAAGGGTCAGGTTGTGGCAGTGATGAAATTCTGTGGTACTGCTCAATGAGCTCTGGCTTTGAGATATCTTTCACATGTAAGATCTTACACAGAACAGACATTTAGCCTTACTGCTTCAGACAGAGATGGCAGTATGCTTCATCTTTCCTTCTGATAACTGAGCCATGAAGTGTTTTGAACTGTGATCAAAGGACAGTGTGTCCTTGGATATTACATAATTTAATTGAGAACCTGTAGCTTCACTTGTCCACCTCTAGCAAAAAAATGCTTGAACCTATCAAGTAAGTGACATACTAAACACAGTATGGCAATTAAATTAACACTGGCTATTACTGTCCTTTGGTATGGGCATGAAACTGAGTTATCATCATGATGCAAAAGGTGTAGGTTCATTTCAGGTAGAGTTCATTTCAAGTAGAATTCAATCGCCTAAACTACAGTGACTACAACTCATGTACTGTAATTACCCTTGAGGCTCCCATTACTGTCAATAAAGAGAAATAGACACCTTGAAAAGGAAGTATATCTCATGCTAAAGTGCATGCCTAAAATAAGGCTGAGTCATGTCCTAAAAAGTTTGCCTCTGAGGATGAAAAAGAAAAAGCTTCTTTGCAGGTAACATGGAACTGGGTAAAAATCTGCATATGGGCAACTAATACAGACTCATTAACATCATGCAAATTCAGACTTGCTTTCCTTGCAGCAACCACAGTCGTTGCTTTTCAGATGTGTGCACAGACACTAACAGAGCAGGATTTTTCTTAAGCCACCTCATTCTCAACAATGAAACTGAACCCAACCGCATCCTAAGGGTACAAGAAGCAAGTACAGAAGTCTCAAGGTATTGCTGGAGGATAGTCAAAAGTTGCTGAAGATTTCTACTCTCCCATGTGAGGTGGAAAGGCATGGAGGACGATTGGCACGGGGAAAAGGCCAAGACGCTATTGTAAGGAGATTTTAAGTAACTCGTGGAGATGAGAAAAAGTTAGTGTGGAAGATTTTGAAGTGGGAATTCTCTGTTTTTCTCATGGTGTCATTTTAATTGCAAATTCTCTTTTTCCATGATGCTTTCCCATTTGCACCATTTTTTATTATTGGATTGCCAGTCTTCCCAGGAGAGCAACTGCAGTAGGAAAGAGTTAAACTTGAAGTTTTACTTTCCATGCCATAGAGAAGCCTTTAAGCCCTTACTATGATCCCTTAATGGGTATGTTTGGATATTACAAGGAATATCAAGGGGAGTGCTCTTTTGCTTGTGGTGGTGCTTCCCTCCAGTGCTATCCTATCTTGAGTGAGCTATCTCAAAAAGCTGGACCCTATGTATAGGGCTCTCTCCCACACCTTTGTTGTGAGCTCTAAATTATTAAGGAAACAAAAAGACACTCTGAGAAATGCTATCAAATGGGTTTTACTGTGGAGTGCATATTCTCAAGTTGCTTCCTAACACTGACTTAAAAGCACTTTTACATGTGTGAATAACATGTAGGGGTGTCAAGGAGAGGATTATTAAACTGTATACATCTGTTCATAACCAGCTCAGTACCCACTGTTTTGGATTTAGGACAGGTGTTGGCCCTTGCTATCCCTGAAACAGCATGGATAAGATTCAATAAGGGTGAAAACGTGGACCTTGGTTTTCACAATATGCAATTATTCTTACTTTATAATAGAGCTTTGGTTTTTTTTAATTCTTTTGCAAGCTATGTCTGAGTTATGATCTCTTTACAGTTATTGGTTTTGCCATGGATTGTAGAGATATAAAGAACATAAAAACTCTGCAGTATTTCCACTGCTTAATCTCAAACTGCTTTTTTATTCACATTGAAGAATCAGGATATCCAAATGTAATGCAGAAATTCACTCATCTGAGATGACCACCATAATGTACAGGTTAGTCATTTGAATACTGTCTCTGCTTGATTATGTAGCTTTTGGGTGATGTCTTCAGCCTGAAATACAAAATCAGTGCTTCGTATTCTAGCTGTCATGTCATATTGCATTGCTTGAAACATGTTGTATAATAGTCTGCTACAAAAATCTCAACTGTGTTTGCAGTCTCTTACAGCTATTGCTTATAAATTCCTAGTATTTGTAATGGGAAGTGTTAATAAAACATTACTGTTCTTGCATTTATTTGAATTTTATACAGCTAGTGTATTGTTTGTTTATCCATGTCTTTTAGCAGCAATGATAGTAACCAAGGTTATAGAGTTTGCAGGTCATGGAGTACCAGAACTATATACACTGATGTGGAAAGAATATCGCTGCTGTAGCTAACCTAAACAATGTGGCGTAATAAATGTAGTATTTTCTTTATTATTTTTCTCCATCCATGTTATTCAAATGAAAGAAATTTACTTTGAGTTGTCTCACTGAAGCTATAAATATGCAATGAAAAGTCTGTGAAAACATTGGTTTAGAAACAGTGTGATCTGCAGTAACATTATACCAGGTCTGCTGAAACTGCAGTAAAATGTGCATTCAAATACAGTCTCAAGTTAGTGGTTATCTCTCTATGTGCTTGTCTGAATTTTGCAAGATTCTAAAACTGCAATGAAAATCTTCCTGGGTGACAGTTTGCATCTGTTACTACAGTTGATCAGTGCCTCCCTATTACAATGCACAGTGTTAAAAAGAACCCGAAAGCAAACTGTGGTAAGAAAGTGGACATTTTCAGAAAAATTACTTATTATCCCATCTACACTTCAGCTGCTCAAGTTAGAGAAAGTTGAAATTTCAGGTTTTGCAGAAACCAGAAAGGCATTCTTTCTCTGTTGGCACCTGGACGCCTGAAGTGGAATTAGGATTCCAGTTTTAAATATTTTAAAATGTCCCTCTCAAAGTATTTCTGCTTGATGAAATTGAAACTTAATACCTTTTCAGAGAGGACTAGACATTATAAGATAAAATAAAGACACTTATTAAAGACTGCATTTATAAATCAATTTCCCATATTCAAGTGCCAGGCAGTTAAAAGCCTTTTATTTAAAATAATATTTTAAGAAGCCTATTCTAAAAAACATACTTGTTTTGAAAGACATGATATCTAGCTTTCTGATTAGCAAAAAAGTGCAAATAGTATCTTCTGTGTGAACTTCAACCAGAAAGCAACAACATTCACCTTGATTTTGTTGCTGCATTTTCTATTCCACAGAAGTCTTGAATGCATCTGAATGTTCTCTTTAGTCTTGGTTGCTATACTGAGATCACCGAAAATCAAGGTATATGTTTGTGTGGATAAATATTGGCACATACATATGTGCATGGCCTTGCAAATACATACTCTCACTATATGTCTCATATGCAAAACGCATAATAATATTAGGTGCATGGCTGCATGTGCCATCCATTTTGTAGATATGCTTTATGATAGTAATGAATTTCATTAACATATAAGGAGAAAAGTGAAGAATAGTCTTTTATAAGATAATGAATAATACAAATCTGAGACTTAAATTTAATTTTAAAAAAACCAAAGTCCTATATATTTACACTATTTTCTATGTTTACTTAATCCATATTTTCCAGCACTTGTAGTCCAGTCCTACTAACTAAAGATTCGTTTAGCATTCCTAAAATGAGCCATATTTCTGTATATTGACCAGGAAAGGCAAGAAGAATTTGAAGTTCTTACAAACCAACAAAGTTAAATTACATGCCAGTTGAATCATTACCTATTATGTTATGGCTCGTGTTCATATTGCAGTGGTACTACTACTTGGAAAAGAAAATGTACTTTGATGTGTTTTTCTTAGCATAGTTTCTGAGATCAAGAAATTCTGAATTTTCTCACATCATCGTCATGAAAATAAGCTAAAACAAAAAAAGGGCCAAAACCCTAATCTTGCTGCAAAAAGGAAGCTTAGAAATATTTTACCAGCTGAGAAACTAGAAGGTAAATTTTATATGAAGTTAATTATGAAATCTTTAGTGTGGAAGATTAGGTGATTGGGAGAAGGATGATGGTTTTAAATTAAAAGAGGGGTGATTCAGGCTGGATGTGAAGAAAATTTTTTACAATAGGGTGGTAAAATACTGGCAAAAGGTTGCCCAGGGAGGTGGTAAATGTACCATCCCTGGAGACATTCAAGGCCAGGCTGGATGTTCAACTAGATCAGGTTTCGGGCCCTTTTGTCTTCCAGTGCATACTGTTGACTCATGTTGAGTTTATCATGAAACAAAACCCCCAGATCCCTTTCTGCAAGGCTGAAGTCCAGCCTCTTGTCTCCCCATATTTATATACATCCCATGTTACACCATCCCAAGTGCAAAATTATCAGTGTATACACAGATACTTATAAAACAATGGTGAACAGTGCAGGAAGTTTTATGTGCTACTAAATATTCATCCCATCTGGAAATAGATCTCTAAGAAAGGCATATTTGGTGTCCTTCTGGATGATCCTTCTTCTTTCCGCCACTGACAGAATTACTTTAAGAGTTTAATTTAAACGTGGATGACTCATTTTTAGACAACTGAAATTATCTGATCTATTTGTTTCAGCAGTAATTTGTATGTCAAACAAGAAGTCAGAGTTTCATTTTGTCCCACTGAAGTAGCAGAGAATATTTAAACTCTTAAATATTTATGAAGTAAATCAGATTAAAAGGAAGAAATCTCTTTTGATTTATCAATTGAATATGGTTAATTAAGTTGTCATTTTTTCTGATTTGCAATTCTGGTCATAATTTTTATATTGCACGTTGATTTTGCAGCAATAGTTGATTATGTATTAGTAGACAGATGTCTATTATTGACTTTCCTACTTGCTAATAAAGTTGACACTTTGGTGTTTGATACTTTTTCTTTCACTTGTTCCCTGCGTCATTCCTTAGTAGTTTTTGAAAGTCACTGTCCCCAGTAATAACAATTTAGCTTATGAACATACACTGTACCAGTTTTGTGACTGCTTCAGGGATGATCTATTGCTTTTTAAAGGCAGATCAGTTATAGAAAAGATAGTTTTGTTGTTCTAGCATGTCACATAATTGTAGGTATGCAAATGTTCTTCACTTAAAACCCTTCTTTTTGTGTTACATGCTTGTTTTGTCTCTCTCCTTATAGGAACAGTAAAACCTGAGCTAGACTTAAGCTCTTTCTTTCAAATACCATTTTCAAAGGAACATATTGATTGCTCTTCATCAAAAGCAATTTCTGCATTATGAAAGATTTCAAAAAAAAAAAAAAAGCCAAACATATCTACTAATTGCTTTCACATTTATTATTCTTTTCTTTTTTCTTTATTTACTTTGGCAGAGTCAGACTTTGACAAAATTTGGATCAACCATATTAACTCAAATTATCTTCATCTGTGATTGATGCAAAGACATGCTCTCATGTTCTTATTCACTATTTTCAGCTGTGGTGGGCAGTAACCTCCAAAGGGTAACAGCAAACAAAAGAGTAATGCTAAATCCTTAGACCACCATATTTGCAAAATAGCTGTATGTTCAAGTCCAGTTGTTTTCATGAACAATTTCAGCACTCTAAATTACTCAGTGACAACTTGAATAATTATGGAAATACAAATCTTGTTCAGCACATAGAGTACTTGGGAACGATTTTCAATAACTATTTTGCATATTCTGCATTCCAAATTCTTATTAATAGTGAGACATAAGACTGTTTTTTATTCCATGGCTGATGTTTTTCAAGCTTATAGGACAATGGCAAAAAAGAACAATTCTGTTTTGAACATTTGAACATGCAAGCTACACTCCATGAATATTCATAATACCATCTCTTTTCATGACATTTTTAGAACAAATATTGCCTGATAAAAATGTTTGTAAAGAGAATCAGAAAGGTTAAAATGCCATCAAACAAAATGTTCAGATTTTGCTGTTTATATAGGTTAACAATATATTTCTGCAATACTTGACTATAATTATTGTCAATTACAGGATTCTGACCAAAGTGTCTGATGTTAGTTTTCTGAATCTGTACTCAATAGCTATATAATTTTTGGTTTAGCTTTTGTCTATGTATCCATATTTCTACCTGTCTTTTTATGTATTTGTTTGTCTTCTGGTTGGCAGAAAAGTCAAGACAATAACTTTTTTTGCTAATTAGTTTGGACTGGATTAAACTGTGTTGATTACGTTGCCCCTTTTACTCTCTTATCTATTTTTGTTTACCCATATTCTTCTTCTATCCACAGAGTTCACTAGATTTTTTAAACAAACTCAATACTTTATAATTTAAATAATTGCATATATACATGAATAGCTCAGGAAAGGAGGATGCCTTTTATGAAAAAACACAAATGTAGCTATACACGCTTCATCACCAGTTTTGCTGCAAATGCGTTTAGAAATCTCCAGTGCTATAAAATCCAAGTATTCAGGATTTTGCTGAACTTTCACATCATATAAACAAAATAATTCCATTTCTGAATGAACATGGTTACTATCCAAGCTGGAGAAAAAAAGTGTTGGATGAGATTCTTGGAGAGAACCAAAGAAATATTGATTTTTTTTTTTTTTTTAAGGTCTTCATGCTCGTTAGTATGTTTTCACTCGATTTCTAACTACCAATTAATTTTCCCTAGATTCTGTATTTCAAGCCTAAAGGCAAAACTTCTACCAACATAGATAAAGAATCATGTCTGAAAGATATTGTCAGAGGTCCTTATTCTTGCTTCTAGTCAGGAATATACATATCTATATGTGTGTGTAGATATAAACATACATACACACACATACATAAGCACTCATGGTAAACCAAAAGAGCTCTAGTAAAGAAGTTAACTCAGTCTGTCTTGCCACTTTTAGCCAGCTTCAACTGCAGTCAATTGCAGCTTCAATTTTTATCATTAGAAAACCTCTATATGCGTCTTCCATGCATAAAGTCTTCCATAAAGTCTTCCATGGTGCTTTATTTTTCTACTGCTTCATACGGACACAGAGAAAGGATAGATGTCTTGTTTACTGAATCCAGTTTTGTGTCTGAAACCTATTATATAATATCACGTCTTTCTAAAACTATAGGGCCCAAGATAGTACACCACTTCAGCTGAGGTGTTGCAGAAGATCAGGCTGCTTCATGTGTTTTATGTGCTATATTCCCTTGTTCCCATAAGTATGATATTTTCTTTCTTTCATAACAGCATGACTTTCTGATTCAGCATTCAGCTTGTTGCATAGAATAGTATTTATCCTTTTTGCATCAGAACTGTAACTTGTATTTGTGTAGCAGTGTATCCTTGCATAATTTTACAGTTTCATGTAGATGTATAGACCCACAGTCTACTCATTGTCAGTTATTCCAACCTGAATCAGATGAAAATTTTATCAAAATCAAAATAGTTTTCTAAAGAAAATTTGTATTTATGTTCTTACAGTTTCCTTACATTCTTTTTATATTCACAACCTCATTTCCCTTAAAAAGTTCATGGAGATCAGGAGAGGCTCCTGACAACTGGAAAAAAGCAAATGTTGAAAAACCTTTGAAAAAAGGCATGGGAAATGTATGGAAGTCAGTCTCACTTCTGGCCCTGGGCAAATCATGATGCAAAGCCTCTATCCTCACACTACTAAGGAAATGAAGGATAAGAAGGCAACTGGGAATAACCTAAATGGGTTTACCAAGCGACAGCCTGTCTGACAAACCAGACTGCCTTCTGTTATAAGACTGGTTTTGTGGGAGAGACCAGAAAGACCGGCTTGGTGAAAGTAGTGGATGTCACTTCAAGCCAAGTAAGTCTTCTGCCAGTATAAAAAATTTTCCTGTACTTGTGTTAGGGTGTTACAGTCTGGAAGAGTGGACTACTAAACAAACGATCAGAATGACCCGCAGAGGTTCATGGTTTAATCAGTCATACACTGTCTGGAGGCAGTTAAAAAATGAAGAGGTAGAGGGGTTTGTCCTGAGACCTGTCCTGTGTAAGCTTCAAAGCTTATTGCATCCTCAATACCTTCAAAGAAACAATAGAGTTCTCTCTTGTCAAGTACGCTGATGATGCCAAATTAGGAGCAATAGACTGCCCAATAACAGGCCTGGCATCCAAAAAAGCCTAGCCAGATTGAAGGAATGGACTCACCAGAATCTCTTGAAATTTAGTACTGACAAGTGAAAAGTCCTTTGCCTTGGAAGAATGGGTTGAAGAGGCTGTTGTATTGACTTCAGCTAGGACATAACTGGCTGAATGCTGGACAAGACCTCAAGATTGTGGTGGACAACAAACTCAAAATCAGTTAGCAGTGCTTATAGAAGGAAAGCTTTCTTCACGATAAGGACAGCCAACTAGTAGAGTTGAGAGAGAGTGAGCGGATAGCCCAGAGGGATTGTACAGTCTCCATAACTAGAAAGCTTCAAAATCTGAGCAAAGCCTTGAGCAGCCTGATCTGACCCCATTGTTGTCCCTGCTTTAAGCAGCAGGTTGGGCTAAAGGTATCCTGGGGTTCTGTGATGCTATGAGTTTAGAAATGCCTTTGATAGCTTGCATATTTCAGAAACACTCTTTGTCCCATAACAGTATGTATAAGTGACTGGTATTTTAGAAATGCCTAATAGTGGGATGCAGACACAGAAATACTCATCTTGTATTCACAACCATAACAAAATTTGTATTTGCTTAATAATGCAAGATAATTTCCCATCATTGCTAGAGAATAAAGATTTCATACAGATGCAGGATAAATACAAAGGGGCTCACAGATTATTTTTAGCTAGTGCTGACAGGTAAAGCTGTGCTAAGTAATATGTCAGACAGTTTTAGCTTGGTGGGACTTGTAAAATGAAGTACCCTGAGAAAGGGTACCATATGATTTTTTTTAAAATGACAAAGACAAGAAGAGAATAAAAATTGAAAGAAGCAGAGCAGAAGCAGGATAATAAAATAAAATAGTCAATTTCTCAGTTATCCTCAGGTGTAGCTTTATTCTTTGTATTACCCACTACCTTATCCTTATCCCATATTTCAAGCCGTAACAGGCACATATGGTTATCTTAAACTCTTAATGAATTTGGATCTTCAGCAAAGCATCTCACTGGCAGATACAGAACTGCCAGCCATGAAGGATTATTTATATTTCAGGACTTTCCAGTGCATGTTTGTGTCCATCTCTGAAAGATTTTCTATATTATTTTTTTAATAAACTTATTCTAATGCCATTTCTGGACAACTGCTCTCAAGTGGGGGGAGGGAGGGGGCAGTTCAGCATCCCTCTTCTCAAAGTAAGGTTTCTGCTTGGTTGATTCTAGTGTTTTGAATTTTGTCAAGAACTGTCATAAAAATAGCAAACATAACGCACATAAATCAAAGACTTGAAGATTCCAGTGACAAGAACCAAAGCCTACAATGTTTTTTAAACCAGGAGGCAAATTTGTTAATTATTTTCTAGGAACCACTTTTGGGCATTGCACAGCTACTTCTAGAAGGGCACTGAGTTCCTGCCACTTGCAAATCATCAGCTTATGTGGTCTCAAGTGTTCTGCAGGACAATGACCTAAAATTCCTATTGCTTTGTTTCATTTCTCAAAATAACAGAGTAATTCTTGAGTACAGCGGGTTTGTTCTATGCTAGAATTTTAAAACAAAAAAGCAAAACCATCTAACATCTTTCTTCAAAGAAAATACCATAGAGAACATTCATTTGAGACGTTTGCAGATTGTTCCTATCTGTCCCAAGAGACTGCATGCAGTAGGCTTTACTGATCTTTAGGCGAGAAAGGCTAATAGAACAAGATATATACAAGTGGTGAAAATAAAAATGTAACAACTTTTCAACAAATTTTTACCAAATTTTTGTCAAACCAAATCATAACTGAAATAATTCTCATTATTTTACCAAACTATTGAATAATGATTTGCAAACCATCCTAAGGGTTAAATTCATGGCTTATTGGCATCAGAAGGAGTAATTACGTGCATATCAATGGTAGTAGGATCAGACTCTGATATGCTACATTGAAACAAGAACCTGAAACAAGATTTAGGTGGAAGTTTTAAGTTTTAAACCTAAGAAAATGTGTTTTAATTGTACACGAATGCAGTTATTCCTTATATTTTGGTCTACTTAATAAGACAAACCTCCAAAATTAATTTAAACATGCAGGCATGCCCAGCCTAAATTGTCCCAAACTTCTGGATGACAGCTGGTAAGTAACGTGGATTTAAACATTTGCAGCCTGAGAAAGAAATTAGTTGCAGTCTAGAATATAGGACCTCAAACTACTACATCCCTAGTAATTCTCAGTCTCCTTTTTCCAACCACAACAATTTGAGTTTAATAGAATAGAGTTTTTCAGCTGTAGCAGTTTAAAACAACAGTATACTATGGAAAAGAAGTTTGTTCTGCCAGAAGGAAAACAGTGATGCTTGTTTCACCTGCCATTTTCAGTAACACCCCCATATTTGGGGCATTTGGCCAAGAAGTGGATGATCCATGTTTGATTTTCTCTTACATATGACAGTATTCAAATCTGTTTTCTATTTTCTACGTGTCAAGATGTAAAATGGTAAAGAGAAAATACGGACTGTGCCACAAGGGAGGAGACCTGTTTTCTTCTTCTGGGACTGTTGATGAGTTTTACAAGAGTCAAGTGTAGCATTAAATACAGAGTGAGTCTGGGAATTAGAAGACATGATGTTTCTCAAAGACCTGAGAAACCCATTGTGACAGCCTTTTTCAGGGCTTATTTAGCACACTGAAGTCACTACTTCCTTCATGAAATGCAATGTGCTCACTTCTTAAAGAAAAGCGATCACCATAGGTGCTATTTACCTCTTACAGAGTAGCCTGCTTATTACAGCATTCAGAGCCAAAAAACATTTCCATGAAAAAGTTCAAGGTGAAAGATATTTCAACTTTGACTTTCTTACATAGGTTTGAACAGGGAAGACATGGAGTTTGAAACCATTCAGTGTGAGAATGAAATTAGCATCAAATTTCCAGCCTGCTGTTTGAATGATACAGCTGCCAGGCACTTAAAAAAGGAATGGTACAGTACACTGTTTTTTCCTTCTTAAGAGTCAGCTTTGCTTTGTTTTATAAAGATTGATGTACCCAGCCTCAGGATCTCAAGAGATCAGTTAGGTGCCTAAACTCCATGTAATTCATGATATCTCTGTGAGTTTTGTGTATCTTATAATAAAGACAATTCTTAGTTTAGGTACAGAATTTTTAAAAACTTTAGTGGAGTATACTCTCTGTCCCCAGACATGATAGGAAACCTGCTGGGGCTTGAGTTTCATTTGGTAGCAGCAGCAAACACCAGAAACTGAAAGTACTTAATGGACTTTATTCACTGATTTCATAAGGAAGCAGAACCTGAAAGTACTACCAGTAGTTCTCTCAGGTTCAACTAACATTGAACTATAATGGCAATTCCTGTTTATTCACTGTCTCGTGGGTGTTTATAGATCATATCCATTTCTTCTTGAGAGGCAAAAAAACCCAACAGTTTGTATTCCCAGACAGTTCTTGTGCTCTTTATATATGCCCACTATCATTCCATGCATTTTTATTACCCGTGCTGTAACAGAAAACAAATAAAAACAATGTTATAAATCCAATTAAAAAAATAGGGGAATATACAATATAGGGCCTTGGAGAAAATGTGTGTAAATAACTGGCAGAAACTAAAATGTGAAATACATATTGATCTTTTTGTTTTGACTGAAGAATGCAGAGTGCACAAACAATGGAGGGAGGGATGTACGTGTTGGTCTTTCCCTTCTGCCGACACTTAATTTGTTCAGTTAGCCCTCAAGCAACAGCAGATGAACAAAGCTAATACTTCATCACCATGATTATTTGTGGAGATTGATGACACGGTCTCCAGCAGAGTTTCATGCCAAAAACTTCTTTACTGTCGGAGACCCTTTTACTGTTGGTTACACGGTTTATATAAACTACATCTTTTATTCTTGCGCTACCAACACGATTGGCTGGATTTGAACATCGCCACCCTCTGATTGGCCACTCTGTGTTGCCCTCTGGTTGGACACTCCCCTCTATGTTCAGGCCGGCCCAGGATGCTCTGCCCGATTCCAGGATATTCAAGCCCAGAATGTTCTGGCCAATCCCAGGATGTTCTGGCCAAGCCCAAAAGCCTTTTCTCCAACATCTCCCCCTTTTTGTTTTTCTAAAAACATAATTTGCTTCACCATTTTTTCCAACACCTGTTACAAACAACCCAAAAAACCAAAGTACAATAAACATAATACATAACAATTAACAGTATGAACCCTCCTGTAGGAAAATAACTGAGATTGGGGAAAATGAAGACATATGGCTGCGCAAAGTTCAGCTCAGAGGCTGTAATATTACAGCAGCTTTTACAGTTGCTGCTCCCGAGGTGAGACGCAGTTGCTGTTCCCAAGGAAACAGGCGAAGTCTGTATGAGTGCAGTGCAATATCCTTGGAATGGAGAGTAGAGTGGTACTATGGCTCACCCCTGTTACCAGGAATAAAGGTAACTGCACATCTGCCATCAAGAAAGGGGGATCACAACTGCTGTCTCAACAATGATGGTGAAATCTTGTCCTGTAGCTGAACTTTGCTCATTATAATGTCCTTAATAGTAACAGACCAAGGAAAGAGTTAAGAGTTTTCTTCAAACTATGCATTGTCTTAGCATAGAATAGGGAACAGGTGTGTTCTGTTCTTGCTAGTTAAACTGTGTACGGTCTTAACTTAGAATAGGGAACAGGTATGTTCTGTCCTTGCTAGTTAAACTATAATACAGAATAGAATAAGTAACCGAAACACACTGTTTAAAATCATGGGCCCTTTCCCTCAAGAAGATGAATGACTGATAGGAACTTGTGTCAACTAGTTTCTAAAAGACTCGAGACTGCCAGCTGGGGAAACCGTGCCAAGGGTAATTATGTATGACTAGAGTAACTCAAGCTTCACCTAAAAGTAAAGATATAATATAAATTGGCGAAAAAGAGGGAGATGTTTGGCGGAAGAAGCTCTCCATTGAAATGTCTGGGATCAGTCGATGTGCTGGACCCCTCTTCTTCCCCCCATAGGGACGCCTACTGGATCAGAGCTCTGTGTTGTGCGCATTTACTTACTAACATCTTGCTAGCTATTTAGTACTATCACCGATCGGTTATTGTGAATCAAATCTGTCTCTGCAGTCAGTCACTATCACCAGCTATCTCGAATCTGTATCCTGTCATGAGTATATGTAATAAATTTCTTGATATAAGTTTCCGTCATAGTTGATTATAAGGGATTTGGCCTAAAGTGCTGCTCGTAGGGTCCTTGAACAGGTTGGGTGAACACTCTCCGACTTGGAGGGGCTGCCCAGGGAGGGCAGGCAGGTAGGATACAAGGGTCTCATCCTTCTTGGGAAGTGGGGAGGCTGGTTTCTCTGACCTGTATCAGTGTGGTGCTGTTCATAGGGTCCCTGAATAGGTTGAGCGAACACCCTCCAACTTGGCGGGGCTGCCCAGGGAGGGCAGTTGGGCTGGATACAAGGGTCTCGTTGTGATAAACACAAGCATGATTTGTGTCAAAGTAGAATATGGTGTGATAAATGTGATCATTGTACCCTGTGTGGATCTGACAATTTGGGATCATTATAATCTGTGTGATAACTGTGAGGAATGTCAGAATTGAATTGCGAATATGTAAGGGTAAAACACAGACAAGTGTGTTAGTGTATTTCCGTAGCCGCCGCTTCTGCCGCTTCCCCCCCATAGCTGCTGCTTCCCCGCCTAGCGCTGCCTCTGCTGCTTCCCCGCTTAGCCGCCACTTCTGCCACCTCCCCTGCATAGCTTGCGTAGCCTGTGTAGCCGCCGTTTCCCCGGAAACGCCCCAGCGCCGCTTTTGCCGCTTCCCCGGAAAGCCCGCCTAGTGCCAACGCGGCGCAGCCCAGAGTGGATGTAACTGCCGCCTCCCCGCCGGAAGATGACACCACGAGATTTTCAGAAGATCAGCAGGACTGTCAAAAGACCAATGGGAGAACTCGGCGACTCGGATGGCCGAATGAAAGAAAAGCAGGAAGACCACGTGGCAAAAGGAGATTGGTCCAGACGCAGATACAAAAGGCGGGGCTTTTGAAAAATTCGGTATACGCTGTGACGGAGCTAGGGGAGGCTCTGCGCGCACCCAGCGCTGTTTTGCTTATTGCTTCTTAGCCTAATTAAAATTGCTTTTTTTAAAAATTGGGTTTCAGTCGTTTGTTTATAATATTGTCCTTATTGGGAAGCGGGTAGACTACCTGGTATCTCAGTGTGACACCTCTCTTTATCAAGGATAAAGTCCATTTTCTTAAACCTCAAGAACTTAACCAGTTTCCCTATTGCTAAGGCACTTAAAACTTTGGTTCTTTGATTTATTATTTGGCTTTTGACTTAGCATTTTCTGGCAGATGCTGCAAATTTGCTTGCTCTAACATCTCTTTTACAAGTGACAAATCCATACAATACAACGGATAGTTTCTTATTAGCAACTGGCTAGTAAATACAAGTGGTTTTATACACAAAGTCACAGCCTCTAATAATAGCTACTTTACAAGCATACGTATTCAAGTTGTTACTTTTCAGTTGCCCCCAAATGATGTTTTGCACTCATTCATTTTTCTCTTCCTCTATCTTTCCTTTATCTCATTATCTTGGGGTATTCACAGTCGGCTCCTGTAGCTGAGGCATCAGGTTCCTCCACTCTTCTGTCCAGCTCCTGGCAAGGCCTGACAAACTTTGCAGACAGCCACCATGGACCTGTGAATAGGAGGACACAAATACACCCCCTCCCCCAGGTTACTTTCAACACACTAAGTAAAGCTCCTCTCATTCTCCCAGCTACAGATGCTGGGCTGTCAGCAACCGCACTTTTGCATTAACTCTTTCTTGCCCAAAATGTTAATCTACTACTCATTAAAAACTTTTACATGAACCCAACAATAAAAAATACACAGAACACCATTTGTCCTCCACAAACACACACACGCGCATGCATGGGATCCCACAAGCACACTCCACACAACTACAATATTTGAAACACAAAATCCAGACAATCATTACTCCCACTACACGGTCCCACGTACAGAGCGTGGCGCAAGGACCCTGTGAAGACAATCAGGAAACCAGCTCTGAACAGCATCATCGCAGTGCAAGCTGGCAGGCTCAACCTTAGCAGGCATCTGCCTCCCCCACATTGGCAGGCTTGGGCTTTTATACTGACTAAAGTGCACACTCATTCTGATGCAGGTGGCCAGCCTACGTCTGAAGAAGTGGCCAGCAGTATCTAGGAAGATCTGCAAGTAAACAGAAACGTGGACATACTTATACTTACCAACTTCTAGTGCATGAGTATCACAGAAAGACTGTATCAAACGAGCTTTAGGCAAAGCACACAATACATTGGCATCCTCCACCCATCTCACTTCTCCCTTTACAGCTACCCATTTATCATGAGGATCTGGGGGATATAAATCAGGCTCCTTTTCTGGATCAACAGGCCCAGGGTCAAAAGGACCACCGAGGTCAGCATCAGAATTATCAGGCATCAGAACCTCAGGAGCAGCAGCAGCAGTCTGATGAGAGTGCACAGGCTCCTCATAAATGTGTTCCAGAGTTTCAGCGTTATCAAGTGCAGTTAAAACTTTTCCTCCTGCAGGTTTCTGGTGATCTGAGAGTAAGCTCCTTCTCAGGATTAATAAGGCCTGGGTCAAAAGGATCCACTTCATTCCTGTCCTCAATCTGCGCAGCGATGGCAGCAACCGGTGGAGGTTGGGGGGGGTGGGGAGGGCACTGGGCTCTACTATCTCATTTTTAACTAGAAGATCTACGTTTACTGTTTCCCTTTCCGCTGCAGCTTGACTCTGGAGGGGACCCCAGCAATTATCAGTATTGTAATTCCCCACAGTCAAATCCTCCAGGGCAGGTAGAACGGAGGCAGCAGTCGGGGATGGCAGTGGGGGTGTGGAGGGGGCAGAGTCATTAGATGGCGCATCCACGCAAGGATTAGTCGGTGTGTTCGCACCAGCATTAGATGATGTATCCACGCCAGGATTGGTCAGTGTATTCATGCCAGGGTTAGATGGCGTATTCGCCCCCAGAGATGTTATAACAACATTCCCGTCCGTACTAGGATGATGTATCCTTTAGAGTGCTTCACATATTAAACTGCAAGTAGCCATGAGCAGCATTACTGTACTGTCTCCTAGGGAAGCGGCGTCCCACAACTTATCCCAAGCCGCCTCCCACGCTTCCAATCCGAAAGCAGTTGCAGAGGCTAACTCTTAAGTCCCGCCCCTTGAGCCAGGACAAAAGAAAGCGTACGGCGTGCTCGTCATACTTTACCCCCTGCTTGGCTAAAATCTGAAGGAAAACAGTACTTATTGTCCTTTCCTCAGTCAAAAGCTGAGAACCCATCCATCCTGACTGCTCACCTTTCAGTGCTGTATTTCTGGAAGGCAGCTCTTTGGTTCCGCTGCTTATTCATTCAGTCAGCTCTCCACCTTAGCTTTTGTCCGCCTTTTCAGTCCCTGATGCAGGGTGCCATTTGTGGAGATTGATGACACGGTCTCCAGCAGAGTTTCATGCCAAAAACTTCTTTACTGTCGGAGACCCTTTTACTGTTGGTTACACGGTTTATATAAACTACACCTTTTGTTCTTGCGCTACCAACACGATTGGCTGGATTTGAACACCGCCACCCTCTGATTGGCCACTCTGTGTTGCCCTCTGGTTGGACACTCCCCTCTATGTTCAGGCCCCGCCAAGGATGCTCTGGCCAGTTCCAGGATATTCAAGCCCAGAATGTTCTGGCCTATCCCAGGATGTTCTGGCTTAGCCCAAAACCCTTTACACCAACAATTATTAGGTGATATGTATTATGAAGGCAGTATCTTCAGTGGTAAAAATAATGTTTATCTTGTCATTACAAGCTCAATTGTTGAATCTTTTCTTAAAATTCTGTAAAAAGACCAACATGGGTTTGGCTGAAATTGCCTGAAGTTGCCATTTTTCAGGTGTTTTAATCTGTTGCTTGGGAAACCCTGAGAAAATAAAAAGCTCACAAAAAATTATCAAATAAAATTCCTAGGCCTAGGGCTAGAATTTCACTAGTGACTTTTAAAAAATATCTCTTCGATCTATAATTTATGAGCCATCTTTACTTTGCATTGCTCCCTGAAAAAATGGCACAAAATTGCCTTGAGGTATTTAACATAAACTCTTAGGCAGACATTACCTCTTACCTTCAACAATTATAGGCTCTCCTTGCAATTTCTTGGTGACCTGAACCCAAAAATAAATGTTTCTGCCCAAGCCATTATTTAAAAAATGTCGAAGCTTCTTGAATATTTCTTTTCATTAATGTCTGTAGTTCTTTTAGCACCTTTTCCTGTTGCAAATACTCTGAAAGGCGTCTGTGTGTGACTGTGAGGTGTGTCTACATGATGTGACACATAGGAAGACCATGAAACTTCCCTTACTTAGTGGACTTCTCATGACCTGCAGACAAACTGTCCAACATACTCATACTTTTTCTGTTACTCTTCTAATACTGTAAAATCCTAACAGACTTAAATCTAATGGGTTTCTACAAGAAAATTCTCTGTAAAACTGAGTACTTTCCAGAAGTGAAAAGCAACAAGTTGATTCAGCCTGAGGGATTAAAATGATGGTCTTAATTCCGTGAAGTCCCTATTTAAAAGTGATAGCAGTGTTTCATATGATCACAGACTGGAACACCTAAACCAAAAAATAAAAAGTGCTGAATTAGGAAATTGCCAGTCTTACATGTTTGTTTAATTTTTAAAATATGAAGCTTTTCTAAACTTTTTATTTTTATCAAGAATTTTTACAATATTTTACTGCACTGTGATTCTGCCTAAAGATTCAATACACCACCATAATGGAAATATTTCATAATACTGAGAATATACTTATTCTGTACTTAAGCTGCAGCTTATTCCCCCAAACAGTGTTCATTTAAGTTTTCTGAAGGTACCCATGAGAACATTTTTTGGCCTTTAATTGCAGAAACATATTTTGATACATAGTTTAGACAAGTTTCTTTAAGTGGAGTTTTATTGGCTCTCAAAAGAAAAGTTAATCAAGATAATAGATTAATAAGAAGCAAAAATTTCACAGCTGATGATTTAAAGACTCAAACTAAGCTCTGTAGTAAAAAATTATTATTTTGTTTCTTCAAAATGCTTCACAGAAAAAGCGTAATGCAAGTGGCATTCTATTTCTACTCACTTTAGCCAATATATCACATATGGTAAATTTAGAAGACAAGACCTTAAAGAAAACTGTAAAGTTATTATAGATATGGTATGTTAATGTTGAATTTACAATAAAATCAGAGAAATTATTGGATCAGCAAAATGTATTAAGCAATTAGTCATTATGAAGCCAGAAATGAAAGACTAGATTGTTCTATAAGTGTTAAATTGGGAGTTTACTATTTTTCACAGTCCCCATGATGATTTCTTTATCCACTTATTTATCTGAATTTTTCAGTCCAACAATGAAAAATATGCATCTAGCATTCTGGGAATAATCATATTAAAATCAAATTAATACAGTTCATCTACCCTTAGTCACATAAAGGATCCTAACAACAAAGAAATTTAAAAAAACCAGTTCGTCCTACAATGTCTATAAAGAATTGCTGTCAAACCTTAACTGACTGCTGTGTTTTTAAGAGCATAGAAAAATATAATAGATTTTATGGTATGTCCTGAAAAAAAATAACAGGTTCCAGATGTTATGAACCAAGACAAGAAACAGTACCAAAGATGATAGTGAAACGGTAACAAAAAAATGTCAGCTATTTTTTCTTACATGTGCTGAAGTTCAGGTCAGCTTTGTCTCATCTCAGAATTATATAGATGCAGCAGAGGGTGAAAGATAGGCAAGCCTCTTATATGTGTGGGTCTCTAGCCATTATAAATCAAACCCCAAATCGTAATATCAATCTGACAGCTCCAATAACAGCTAATACAGATCATAGTGTACATACATAATATGCTTTCATAAAAGCACTGTTTAGCAAATGATGCACTACATCTAGTCCCAAAAAGATGTAGTACTCTTTTACTTTACCAATATAACTTTAATCTTAAAATGACTAAGGCATAGATGAAAATCCAGGGCCGCTGTCTAAAAGAAAAGAGCCTAGGTTTTGGGCAGTCTATAAATGAACACAGTCATTCTGTCTGTAACACTTACATGATCATCTAGAAACAGCTGAAGTCATTTGGAAGATCTGTAGACTTCAAACTCCTTAAAATAAACTATGGACAAATGGATCTGTTTCTGTTACAGATATCCCTTGCCTTTCAAAGGGCTTTTCCTAGCCAGCTCATGGTACATGAGGGTAGGTAGGAAAACAACTTACTGGTCTTCATCCAACCCTTAAACTTTCCCAAACCATGCAATTGACATCGTATATATTGTGTGTAGACAGCTGTAAATGATACCTAGAAAAATAGAAAGGAAAAGTATTCTGAGAGCCCAGTTGTAGAAGAGGACTCAGAATTTATTATTTTTAAAAAATATTTAAATTTTATGAATTCCAGCACATCATTTCTGAATGATGGTTTAGTAAGACTTACTAAACCTACGTTTAGTAAGAACAGATGTGTGTTTTCAGAATCCTGAGCTGGAGTGTATTTATGTAAATGAGGGAAAAGTGGAGAAAAGTGAAATTAAGATGAGCCATGAAGTTAGCCATGCATATGATAAATACAAAATAAATTATTTTTACCTGGAATCCCAGTATGAAGGGAGAGGGAAGGTCTCACTTTGTGAATTAAAATTATTGTATATAAGTTTGCCAAATGGCAACAGATAATATTTTCGTGTAGGATTAGGTGATTACTTAAACATAATCAATAAAAGAGGTTCTATAATTATTTTTAAAGATTAAGGCTTTTGACACTCTCTCACATAAGATTCTCATAGAGATGCTGTGTCTGCGTAGGCTAGATGAGCAGACAATGAAGTAGATTGAAAATTTGCTCACTGGCTGTACCCAGAGGGTGGAGATGAAGTCTAGTTGGAGGACAATAGTGTGCCCCAAGAATCAATACTGAGTCCTATTCTATTGCATATTAATGATTTGGATGATGAGATATAGTGTAAATTTCCTCATGATACAAAACAGGGAGGTATGGCTGATATGCTAGAGTGTCTTGCTGCCATCCAGAGGGACCTTGGACATTTTGGAGAAATGGGTCAACAGGTACACCATGTAGTTCAACAATGGAAAATGCAAACTCCTGCACCTAGGGAGGAACATTCTGAGGGCCAACTGGATGGAAAACAGGTTTGTATAAAAGGACCAGTGGTCCTATTGGACACTAAGTTAAACATGAGCCAGCAACATGTTTTTGAGGCAGAGAAGGAGAATGGTATCATGGTCTATATTAGCTGAAGTATCACTAGCAGGTTGAGAAAGGTGATGCTTCCTCTCTACTGAGCACTGCTAAGGTCACACCTGGAGTAACTGTATCCAATTCTGGGCTCTTCAGTACAAGAGAGACATAGACATGCTAGCTAGAATCCAGCAAAGAGCTGCTAACAGGATGCAAAGACTGGACAGGAGCATCTCGTCTATGAAGAGAGCCTGAAAGGCCTGTGACTGTTTAGTCAAGGGAAAAGAAGGCTTGGGGGGGTCTTGTCCGTGTATGTAAATACCTGAAGGGAGAAGACTGAGTCAGATTCTTTTCGATGGTGAGCACTGGCACAGGTTGCCCAACTAGGCTGTGGAGTCTCCATCCTTCAAGATATTGAAAAGCTGGGGTTTGCAACAGATGGCCTCTGGAGGCCCCTTCCAACCTCAGCCTGTGATTCTGTGATAAATGTAAGATTATTTTTTTTTCCTTTATTTTTGAAGTTTTGAGGCATATTCTATCATCCCTTCAAAATTATATATCCAGCTGTCTTCCTTGCATTTGTTAAATGATTTTCTTAGGTACCATGAACTTCTTGAAGGGCTAGTTCCTAGCAAAATATGAACCTGATACAAAAGCCATTGAAGACAGCAGGGTCCTAAGTGATCACATAATCTCATTTCCACACTTTTGTTCTACTTGCTTAACAGAATAACATACCAATGATAAAAGAACAGAATGAAGGCAAGGACAAAATGATTATGCGGGCACTTGGGAGGTTGATACATGCAGTTCTGCTTTTTCATAAGCTAATACATAATTATTTTCTTCAATTAGATGAAATCAGTTAAAAAGCTTAACTAATCAATTACATGAGAAAATTTAAACAGAAAAAAAGGCCCCAAGGACCTTAATTTCACATTATTTCACAAGTTAAACAAAGACAAACGAATGCAAGTCATGTACTGTGCACTGTAAGAAAAACTTTCTTCTTTTAAAAATTGTGTGGCTAAGCTAGACTTTCTTGCATCACCACTTAATTGCTTACTAGCAGATTGTTTCTGGTACTCAAGCATTAAGATGCCATTCCCCATAGCTTTGCCAACTTTCACCAGTAGTGCTGTGTAGTTTTCCAAATAAAGACAACTAGTAGGGTATCTGTGTAATCTTACAAGAGTTGGAGCCAGACCTTTTAAGTATTTTTGCATTTGCAAAGCACTCTGGAGAATAGGTGATTTTTTCTTTGTGGTTTACTGGGAATGGCATTTCCAAATAGGCTGCAAAAGAATTTTTGAAAATTCATTAGAAGTCCTTCTTGTCTGACTCCCTTGGGCTCCTGTTTCTGCTCTGACTTGTTCTACAGAACATAGAGCACAAGGAGGTCAAGAAGAGTTATCAGACAATAAAAAAAGAAAAAGACAAACTTGATTTCCTGAGTTCATTTGTCTGTCAGTTAAGGCCAGAAGAAATCAATGGAGCATTTTACTTCATCTCCTACACAAGTCTACCAGATTGCATCCACTTACTTCTGTGCAGTGCCCAGGAACATCTGATTTCAGTGAAGTATATTTTACTTGGAAAATACCTGTTTTCAGATAAGGGTCACTGTTAATAGCCCCTGTTTTCATTAGTATTCTGTTACATTTCCTTCTTAAAAACAGTGTCCTATTTACTTCAATTTGTGTGTCTTCCCCACCCTGCTTCCCACCTCTTCCATCCTGCTGTAACTTCCTCAGCTACAGCTGAGAATAACAGGAACTCAGTTTCTCCAGGAAGATCCTTTCTCCATCATGATCAATTGATGATAAATCAAGATCATCAGCTGAAGATCCATCAAGACAATTCTCAGCCTTCTTTTCATGAAGCAGGTTATAGTTACATTGTACAAGTACATATTCTCTCCAGAGTTACTTTTCTCAGAATTCAGTGATCCTTTCTGTCTTATTGCTTTCTATGTGTCTATGCATTTTCTTCTCTTAAACATGTCCCTCTGTCTTATCCTCACCATTGTTTAACTCTAGATGTGTTATCTATAGAATTTTGTCAGTATTATTTTGCATTCACTTCCAGATAATTGATTTAGATGCTCAATAGCCTAAGGCTTAATTCTAGTCCTTCTGGAATCTCATAAAAATAACTCCATTCATGGTATTTCCATTTGTCAGCTACTGTGGGATATTTGCAGGTAATCAGGTCCATTTAAAATGCTGCTTACTGTAATGTTTAGCACCAGTTAATCTTCATTACAATGTAGTGAGATGTTAAGTAGTACGCTATGTAGTCATTTTATCAGTTTCTTGTCTTCAGGGGATAAATTCATCCTGTGTGTATAATGCATGTTCTTTCTTCCTATGTGTTTTAGTCTACATTTTGTCTTATGCCCTCTATTATTAACCCCTATGTTAAAAAAAATTATAGTGTCTGTCCTTATTTATAGGCACCTTGCCATGAGGTTTTAACCTATCATTGTGGACAGCAGAACTGAATTGTCTGCAGTGCCACTTTATTTTAACATTGCAGCTTTAACTCCTTTTTAATCCATTTAATACAAACCACAGTGATTTAATATACACTGTTGCTTGGTTTTTTTGTTTTGTTTTTCTTAGAATGTTGTACCAAACTGCATAAAATGATGCATACACTATGTATCAAAGCAGTAGTTTGTTTCAGCCTGTTCTAGTTTTGGTTGGTATAGAGTTAATTTTCTTCCCAGTAACTGGTACAGTGCTGTGGTTTGCATTTAGGATGAGAGTAACGTTGATAACACATTGATGTTCTAGTTGTTGCGAAGTAGTGGTCAAAGATTCTTCTGCTTCTCATACAGCCCTCCCAGTGGGAGGCTGGGAGGCACAAAATGTTGGTAGGGGACACAGTCAGGACAGCCGACCTAAACTGACCAAAGGGGTATTCCATATGTCAGCATGATGCCATGCTTAGTATATAAACTAGGGAGAAAGATGGCTTGGAGGCTGCTGCTCTGGAACTGGCTGAGCATCAGTCAGAAAGTGGTGAGCAACTGTACTGTGCATCACTTGTTTTGCATATTCTATTATTATCCCTTCATTTTAGGTTCTATCAAACTAACTTTACCCTAACCCATAAATTTTACTTTCATTTCCAATCCTCTCTTCCACCCCACTGCAAGGGTGTATAGGGTGGATTGGTGATTGGCTATTGTCCTGGGTTCAGCAGTAGCAGCCATTTTTTCTCCTTAGTAGCTGGTGCAGTGCTGTGGTTTTGACTTTTGGTCTGGGAACAGCAGTCATAACACCAATGTTTTTAGTTGCTGCTCAGTAATGTTTACTCTGACCAAGGACTTTCTGAGTCTCATGGTCTGCCAGGGAGGAGGGGAAGCCAGGAGGAAGCAGAGACAGGACACCTGACCCAAACTGACCAAAGAGGTATTCCATACCACACCACGTCATGCCCACTATATAAACTGAGGACAGTTACCTGGAAGGGCTAGAGATCTCTGCTGGGGTGGGGTTGGGTATCAGTCGATGGTGAGCCATTGTATTCTCTTCTCTTATTATTTCCTTTATCATTATTATTATTGGTGGTACTGGTAGTGATTTGCGTTATACCTTAATTATTGGACTGTTCTTATTTCAACCTGTGGGAGTTGTATTCTTTCAGTTCTCCTTCCCATCCCTCAGGGAGCTGAGGGAGGAAGGGGGGGAGTGAGTGAGTGGGCTGCATGGCTGGGCTTAAACCACAGCAGCTATGTATGGATTAGCCGTCTGCTGCATTAAAGCATGACAAAGCCAAACCTGTGACTGAGTAAAATGATGAAATCGGGTTAATTTTATAAAACCTCATTTTTATAAAGCTGTACTGCTCTGTAACTAATTACATTATAGCACTCAACCTTTTTATCAGCTGATTTCCATGTCATCTTTTCTCTGATTTTTCTAGGTATTGAAGCTAAACTAAGTTATCTGCAATTACTGTTCATTCTCCTTGCCTTGCTAGCAAAATATCAGCACTTTCGCAGCCTTTACCTGTATCAGGAATCACAGAATTACAGAAAAGCTGTGATTAAAACAGATCTTTGGAGTTTATATGATCCACCCTCCCTGCTCAAGCAGGGCCACCTAAAGCAAACTGCTGGCTCCTATTCAGCCAGCTGTCCGCCAACACTCCCAGGTCCTTTTCCACCAAGCAGCTTTCCATCCACTCTTCCCCAAGCCTGTAGTGTTGCATGAGGTTGTTGAGACACAAGGGCAGGACTCAGCACTGAGCCTTGTTGAACTTCATACAATGGACATCAGTTCATCAACCCAGCCTCTGCAGATCCCTCTGTAGAACCTTCCTACTCTCAAGCAGATCAACATTCCCACTCAACTTGGTGTCATTTTCAAACATACTGAGGGTGCACTTGATCCCCTCATCCAAATCATTGACAAAGATATTAAACAGAACTGTCTCCAATAGTGAGCTCTGGGGAGTCCCACTTATGACAGGCTGCTAACTGGATTTCACTCCATCAACCATCACTCTTTGGGCCCAATCATCCAGCCAGGTTTTTTTACCCAATGAAGAGTACATCTGTCCAAGCCATGAACAGCCATTTTCTCCAGGACAATGCTGTGAGAAATGATGTCAAAGGCTTTACTAATGTCTAGGTAGAGAGCATCCACAGATTTCTCCACACAGGTGCAGAGAACAAACTGGTCATCTGTAGCTTTTGCACACTTCCTTCGCAGTATTTATTGATCATCAGGCTTAAGAACCTTAGTACTACATTACAAATTTTCTTTTCTGACTGGACTGTGTCAGACCTTTAATATTAATAATGAAGATACTTTTGTTTCAGGCAGCTTTTTAAACTTGAGTGACCATGAAAATAACAATTAAAAAAAATTAAAAGGCTCTTTATAAGCGTGTTTGTAGTTTTTATCAGCATCCTCAGTAACAGAAACAAATGTGAAATGCAATAATAAATAAGGTTATCAAAGTGATGTATAAGTTAAGGAAAAAGAATATGACAAAAGGCTAAATTCAAATCCCTATGTTCATTGGAAGGAGATCATGTGCATTACTGACCAATTGTAACAGAAGTTAAATACAGCATTAAATCAAGGACTGGAAAGAAATCCCTTAGGAAAGAAGTTAGGAATATGCTACATACAATAAATGCATCTTTTACTACTTTTTTCTTTTTTCTTTTCTTTTTTTTTTTTTCTTCTTCCCCATTAAAATCAGTTACTGTCCTGGAATGTGTCTTTAAATCCCTGCAATGCATTTCCTGCCTCTGGCAGTTCTTATGTGTTTCTATAATTCGCTGCTCTTTGCCTTTTGTATACTTTTCATATATCCGCTGCACATATTTCTGAAAAGCAAGGAATAATGGCGCAGTTAGAAATTAACATATTTCTGCTTTTTCAACCAGTAGGCTACTTTCTGGCAAGATTAATTTTATACTAGTAAAAAATATCAGGAAAATGCTGGGGGCGCCTAGTAAATCTACCTGAAGTGATCGCAGTGTGTCCTGGGTTCAGCAGTAGCAGTAATTTTTTCTCCTTCTTAGTAGCTGGTGCAGTGCTGTGTTTTTGACTTTAGGTCTGGGAACAGCACTGATAACACCGATGTTTTCAGTTATTGCTCAAATGTTTAGACTGACCAAGGACTTTCTGAGCCTCATGCTCTGCCAGGGAGGAGGGGAAGCTGGGAGGAGGCAAAGACAGAACACCTGACCCAAACTAGCCAAAGACATATTCCATACCATAGCACGTCATGCCCATGATGTAAACTGGGAGTTACCTGGAAGAGTGAGATAACTGGGGGGGTTGGGCTGGATGCTGGGTGTTGGTTGGCAGCAGGTGGTGAGCGGTTGTATTCTCTCCCCTTGTTATTTCCCTTGTCGTTGTTATTATTGGTGGTAGCAGCAGTGGTTTGTGCTATACCTTAGTTACTGGCCTGTTCTTATTTCAACCTATGGAAGTTGTATTCTTTCGATTCTCCTCCTTATCCCTCCGGGAGCTGAGAAAGGAAGGGGGAGGAGTGAGAGAGCAGGTTGCATGGTTCTGATTTACAGCTTGGCTTAAACTGCGACACAGTGACGTGAGGTACAGTATACTCCACTTCAGAATTTCATCTAAGCTAGCTGAGATCAAGTGATTCATTATATTCTCTTAAGGGAAATTACCTATGGACTCAAGTGAGGTAGAGATTAAAGCTGTCCACTTCCGTCAAAGTGGTTGACATGTCTGGTAGTATGACTTTAAATATCTAAAAATCAAAAGTATCCAAACCAATTTACATGAAAGGAAATTAATCAAAAGTACCTCTCTTATGACTCAGATGTAAATTGGCATGTATGAATTAATAGAGGTATGATAGCTGTGAACAGAAAGCATCACCACCAATTTTTAACAGCCATATAAATCCCTGTGGATTTAAGCTCTGACAGAACTTTGGCTGTCAGAGATTTCTGTCACTAATCATTCAGTGTGCTAAGAGGAACAAGAAGAAGAAATTTCATGCTCATCTGTACATTTTTTCAGAGTTCTGCTTAAGAGCAACGTGTAAAATAATGAGCTGAAGCATTTCCTCCAAAGCAAACGTTCAAGGTTACGCAATAAACACAAAATTTTTATGTGTTTACTTACCACTAACAGATCTCTGACTGAATTTTAAATCTGGTATGATTCCATTATTTTGCTAATTTAGTCCATATTTGCAGTAGTGGGAACAAGAATACAAACTGCCCTGTGTTTAGATCTTTTCAATTTCTAGTGATTTTCTGAAATAAAACACAAGAGTAGATTTAAAAAATATTATGTGGAGAAAAAAAACCCCATAGAAACTAATGAAAGAGCACTCTTCCAAACCCTTGTACCCTTCTGAAAATAGATGTCCTGGAGAAAAGCCTCTCAACTAACAGAAACAGCAGGTAGCTGACATCTCTCTAAACCAGGAGAATGAAGTATAAAAATGCTCAGTGACCTAATGTTGATGCTGAGCAATGCAAGTAGCCAATTTTAATACAGATAATCACTTTTTTAACAGTTTACTTTGCAATTTTTTATAATGCCCTGAGGAAAGATATATGTCTACATTGTGTATGCCTACATCTGGCATTTTAGAGATGCAATTTATTCTGTCCTAATGTTGACACTTAAAATAGGTCAGGTCAGCCGCACCCTAAAAGTACTGCACTGACATTAAAGGCAGCCTAAGTGATTAGTGCCGCTGTAGGTGTCTATAACATAAACATCTGCTGGTATATGAGAAAAATTCAGCTACACAAAAAAGGTCAAAAAAAATTGCAGTGCAAGCGTTTCTGACAGAAGCTGCATAGCATATAATTTTTCAGATCAGGATAGATATCATAATGCACTTCGAGAATTTAAAACTTAGTAATCTTTGAGAACTTTATTTCAAGAAGAAAAGGACTTTGTCCTCATTTACCATTAAGTTCTGCAAATTATGAATCAGACAGAAAAGGAGTCATAAATATCTGAACATAATTCTTCTGCCTTCCTACTCCAAAATACTTTGCATTTTTTAATACATAGATTTTTGCAAAGATTATCAAATCTATTTTTGAGCTGAAACTGAAACATTTCCCAGTTGTTTTGAAGAAAGGACCACTTCCACTTTGAAACTTCCTCTCTGATGGCAGTGAGATGACAGATTTGTAAATATTGCTGCTTCCTTTGCAGACCATCTGCAGAGCACTCCACAGGCAATGTTAAAAGGGAGACTTACAGGTCAAGCTTTACTACCTCCTGCTCTCTCTAGTTAGTACCAGTGTATTCATCAGGTGTTCTCATATCATGTAGCATAGATGTGATTGTTCCAGAATACTTGATCAGGTTAGGAGTATATGTGTCTTAAACCAGTAATCTGTGAGATCCTGCTATTGTGGAGAGACAGGGAAGATAATATGGGAGATGCTGGTCCTAGCCTAGAATAAGTTTGCTGTTGCTATTGCAATTGTATGTATAAGGGGAATGATTATAAAACCAGCCACAGAAGCAAAATATAGGGTTTTTTTGTTTTGTTTTGAGCAGGCCAAATGTTACTCAAAGAAGTGTTTGTGTGAAATAAGCATCAGCATTCTGGAGTCCGCATGACTGAGTCCTACCACTAAATCCCTTTATGGCTGAGCAGAATGTAGGTGCGCAGATGG
The DNA here is from genome assembly GCA_009867235.2 of Psittacus erithacus. Classification (NCBI taxonomy): domain Eukaryota; kingdom Metazoa; phylum Chordata; class Aves; order Psittaciformes; family Psittacidae; genus Psittacus; species Psittacus erithacus. The sequence continues at coordinate 37,438 of WYDI02023204.1, forward strand.
GAGTCTATATCCTGGAGTATAATTTCTAAGTAAATAGTTCAGAAAAAATAAGATATGTGAGAAAGGGAAATGATTTAGTAAGACAGAACTAGAACAAAAAAAAAAAAATACTGACAAAATGAGCCCTCTTATAAAAAAAAAAAAAAAAAAAAAGAGAAACTTCTTTGTTGAAAAATACCTGACTGACAGCACAGCAGGAGCTCAGAAATTCCATGACCTGATTTAGATGCATGTGTGAAACAAGACCTTGATTTAAATTCCTGAGGTCAGTTTCGTCCTCTGTTACATATCTGAAGCTCCCTTTGAAGTCAATAGGGCTTGCATCAGTTAACTGAGAAAAGAATTTCCCCTGTGGTATTTATATCAGCAATTTCTGTTCTTTACTGTTCAGCTCAGTGCTATAGTAAAAAGAGAATAACAACAACAGAAGACTAATACTTTTCCTTCCCTTCTTCCTTTCTATCTCCTTTTTAATTTTCTTCCCTTCCTTTGTTAAAATATCATTCACTGTATTCAGAATTTTTTCTTATGTACCCATTCACTAGAAAAAAATACTCCAAGCACAAACTGCCAATATAAGGTTATGAAATTCCAAATAGTCTTATAGTAGCCTCTGTTTTTAATGGTAATCCACCACAAAGAACAATGTCTGTCCTAAGCTGCAAAGCTACAATAAAAACACAGTAGTTTTTTAAAACAAGGATGCTACCCCTCTTTGGACTCCCATATCTCATAGTGTAATATAAAATGGAGAAATTAAGTATAATCTCATAATTTCAAAACTAATAAAAATTCACTACAGAATGCTGAAAAGTAGGGTTTCTAGCATTCAGTTTTCCAACTGGAATTTTCACAGTAATTTTCCTCTAATCAGAAAAATAAAAGAATGCTTGCTAAATGTTAAGGAGATGTGCAAGAGATTTTGGCAGAGCCCAAATCAAGACCTGAGGTGTGTTTGCAGGGTGCAATACAACATGGAGCAGAGCTCACCAAGCCAGCTGCAAGTGAGAAAGGTCCTTAAGGCAATGAGAGAATTTCAGGAGAGGGGTTTCAGGAAGGCGCTATGCTGACTAGCTGGGAGTACTGTTTGGGGTCCTCTTCATGTGCCAGTTCTGCTTTCAGTTCCACTTTCAGTTCCAAGGTGAGCTACTCAGAGCATGCCTAAGGAAAATCTGTACCACAGAAAGCACTGTAAATATTCCCCTAAAACAGAGCCCTATTTCCTGGGGGACTTTAAACACAGCAGGGGGATTAAACATTCTTAATATTTTAGGAGTGAATTTTTTCAGAGGTCTTGAAAACTATTTTGAAAGGATCTGGGGAGATTCATGTAGAATCTGAAAGAAGTTTTCACCCTCACTGTGAGATACCGGGAACAGGTTTTTAGGTTTCCCCTTTGGAATGAGGTCATTGTAAGCAGACAGAAGACCTGTATAAACAGTGAGGGCATACAAATGTTCTTCCAGACCAAAGAAATATAACCTTGTAGCCTATTGTTTGCAAAAAGTAGTAAACTCCATTCCTTCAGTAGGTATGAAGTGATTTTTTTTTTTCTTCTGCTTGATGAACCAAACTCTTTAATCTATGAATATCTTTGTCTGGACATGCATTGTTTTGGTAACTTGATAAGTTTTGATTTTGTTATACCTTCCATTAAAAAAAAATTAAAAAAAGAAAATACAGTTACAAATACAAATTTAAATATTCAAACCTAGTAAGGAAATTTACACATTTTGTTGAAATGAAACAGAGCATTTTCAAATGTGGAAATTATTTTGACAATATTACTGCATTAATCTTAAAGTCAACAGATGGTGGAAAAAGATCTTACTTATAAAATTTCAGGCTCTACAAATAATATTTCAAGCATTTTCAAAAAAAAAGCCCAGGGCTTTTCCTCTTCCACTTGCATTTAAAACTCAGTGGAAAGCAGAATTAATGTATGTGTTTCTGTCCAGCAATGAGAAATTTTTTCTTACTTTTAAAATGTCTGAAAAAATATTTCAAGATATTTCTCATTCAGAAGGTGAGTTGTAAACTATCCATGGTTTTGTGCTGAAGTAGTACTTGCAGTTTGGCTGCTTGAAGTAGTTAAATTGTAATACTGTGGATATAGATACATATGAGCTGGAGGAAATATGGCAAACCAATACCTTGTTGTAATAGAACTTTAGTAGAATTGAAATGCCAAGGCATGCTTGTCTTAACACTGAAGAGACTTGTTCATGAGGATTGTGCATAAGGAATAAGTCTGATTAATTACAATTTTTAATTTTTTATTTATGCGAATAAAAATCGGGCTTATACATAAAGCTAATATTTAATATATGAGTAATTCTGTTGTGCATTTTACCCAACAGATTCTATTTAGAAAGAAACAGAAAAACATTCTTTTCACCTTCCCTTTATTAAAAAAGCAGATGATAAAATGCATATTTCTTCCCCCCAACCTTGACTGACAAGAGAGATGAAATGACAACAGAGACTAAGCACAGAAATAGTGGATGTGAAGTGTTTAGAGGAACATAAAACTGACAAACACTCAAAAGTATCTTGAGGAAAAAAACACCACCAGTCATTTTTTAAAGTCATCACAAAAGATCACTATAAAAAGAAGTGTCAGTCCACCAAAAGTAGACAGAAAGGTATTAATAAAAAAAAAAAGAAATAAACTCAACAACAACTTACCTTGAATTCGGAGACAATCTGTGGCAATCAAAATGAAATGCTGCAATAGCAATGCACAAGGTAAAAGAAGTACTTTATCGTTTAAACACAGATAATGTTTGTATCTAATTAAAGATGGTATTATAGGGATATATGTAAAGTTTCACATACTCCATGTTACATATGCTTTTGGTTTTTTTTTACAGATCTCAAACCTCAAGCCAATCACAGTTCAAAAAGACAGATTCATTCAAAGTTTAGTAGGGTTGGTAATATGAGGAGTATTAATTTTATGAGGTCAATGTTGTAATTATTATTATTATTAATAATACGATTATACCAATCCAGTATAGTGATCTGGCTACATCAGTTTGTGAGGTCACCCCTGAGAACAGATGCAAAAGGGTGCTGCATTCCCTTACAGTTTTTCCAGGAAAACCCAAATGATTTTACATTCCAAGAAAATACATTAACCTGCTGTCAGGGGAGCAGTGTCACCACTCTCCACAAAGCCAGCTGTTCCAGTAACAAATGCCACACTGACTGATCTCTGACAGGTTTCTGGAGGCTGCTGAAATCAACTTCTCTGAGTTTTGCGATCACGTTGTTCTCCAGGTGGGGAATGATACCACTGACTTATGGATAGAAGGATTCATAGACTCAATGGGAACTGATACTGGTTCAGCAGTAGAACTGTTTTAGGGACCCAGCCTGATCTTGGCTTTCCTCTGCTATGTCAGGCTTGCACAGCAGTTTGTCATTGCGCAGACCTACTGCTGCTCAACAGCACGGCATCAAAACTTTATTTCAGATGGGTGAAAGCACACAACCGTATTTTACCAGTACTGATGTTTAAAATCTTTAATGTGATATAGAATCAGAAAATAGTTAGAGTTGGAAGGTACTTAAAAGTTTCTACACCCTACCTTCCATTAGACCACATTGCTCAAAGTCTCATCCAACCTAGCTACATCGTTCTTTGCGTTTAAACACTGATCCAGAAGACAACCACTTCATCTTCTCAGATGCTCCTCAGTGTGCAGCTTCAGCCCTCCAAGTCTGCTTGGAGCCCTTGCAATAAATAAAGTGGCAGACACAGCCTGAGATACTGCCCAGTTCCCATCTCTTCTTTCTTTACCTTAGCTGCTCACCTGGCCCACCTGTGCCACTTACAGGCATCCACACTGAGGCTCCAGTGCCTCCTGGAAAATACAACCAGCTAAGGATGCTTCTATTTTCACCAAGCTTACAACACTTGAAAAAACTGCTGCTTCAGCCCACTTGTCATTGCTCTCCTTGCTGGAGTCAACACCACTGATTCATGAGGTGTTATTCATCTGCTGCATAGCCCTGCATAAAGGTTCACATGTCCAGATGGTCAATGCTGCATCTCTCATGATTTTGTCATACCTGCCATCAGCTGCAAGAGACTGAAATGAAACAGACCTCACTGGCACTAAAACCTGATTGCAAAAGCAGATTACAAAAGGCTGATATACACTCTTCCTTTTACTATAGAAATCCTTTTTCAGCTCCTGAACACACAAAGAAGGAAACGTGCTCTTTCCCAACAGATCCCCCCTGTATTTGCTCACCTGAAACACCTGCAGCAGCTACTCCTCAAAAACTACTCTCCCTAGCCATACCCTGCATTTTGCAGCTCCTCTTATCTTCTTAGAGATACTGGGGCCTGCTACAAGCCCACCACATAAACGAATTTACAATGTTTGTAATCTACTAGCAGCCTACAGCAAGTATCACAGAGTCTAGAAACAGTGTGGTACTCTCCAAATAAACAGAAAAGGCAATAAGCAATCCCATACTGCGAAAGATACTATTTTTTTAATGTAATTTCCTTGACAAATGTTAGAAGTCTACATAAAAGTGCACACAAAATGGTCACCTGAACCACCACTTGATAACCTCACCATTGGTCCTGCTAAGAGAAATCATAACAGCTGCCTACACAATTGCCAGCAAATGCTGTGAAAAATCCCCCTATAGCTCCATCTTCAATCAAGTCACAAGTTCCAGAAAATTACAATGTATCTGGAATTACAAAAAGCCCATGCTATTAAGCTATCTCACCATACATAAAACCCCAATACAAAACCACTAACCTGGAAAAAAAAATTTCTTATGATAGCCCTTACTGATAGATATATTACTGAACATTGACCCCTCCTGAAGACCTCACCACAGCTTCTCTAAACATCAAAACCCAGCTACCTCAAAAGATCAGACAACTCAAAAGCTTCAAAGGACTGAAAGAGCACCAGAAAACTAGCACCAGAAAACTAACCCCAGAAAACCCCAGGACCATATAAGATCCCTAATAAGAGGCTGTGCCTCATATACTGTGGGATCCACCCACTACCCTTTCCACAATCCCCTGGGAATGGGGAGGGGCGAACTACTGCCAGGCATAAAGACAGACACAAGAGCAGGAGCCTATTTTCTTGGCAGGATGGTGTTTGTTGCTAGTCAAGGGCTGAACTAAGAAAGCAACCCTTCCTCAAAGCATCAATGCCTGTTGTATCAGTGATCTGACTAGGTGGGTAATTAAAGTTTATTTTTATGGGGTATAAACAGGAAAAGATGGATGCTCTACTAGCCTGTGTAAGATTAAAAGTAATGATAGTGTTGTTGTAAAAATTGTTATTTTAGAATCACAGAATGGTTGGGGTTGGAAAGGATGTTAAAAATTTTCTAGTTCCAATTCCCCTGCCATGGGCAGGGACACTTTCCACTAGACCAGGTTGGTTGAAGCCCCATCCAACTGCCAGGGATGGGGCAGCCACTGTTTCTTTGGGCAACCTGTTGAGTGTCGTACCGCCCTCATAGCAAAGAGTTTTTTCCTAATGTGTAATCTAAATCTCTTCTCTGTTCATTTAAAGCCATTCCCTTTTGTCCTACCACTACTTGCCCTAAAAGTAAGAAGTCCTTTTCCAGCTTCCTTGTAGGCCTCTTTAGGTACTAGAAGGCTGCTCTAAGGTCTTCTCTGAGCCTTCTTTTCTCTAGGTTGAACAAGCCCAACTCTCACAGCCTGCCTTTCTAGGAGAGGTTCTCCAGCTCTCTGGTCATATTTGTGGTCCTCCTGTAGACTTGCTTGAGCAGGTCCATGTCCTTTCAACATTGCAGGGCCTCAGAGATGGACATAACATGCTGTTGATATATACAACACAGCCTGTCCTGGTCAGAGCCTACCTTAAAACAGCCATTGGTCACAATTTTTCAAGAGTTAGCTTTTCCACTGCATTTTCTTGAGCTTATGTTTTGTGTTGTCTGGAAACTGTAATTACTTTGTTGTTGGTTACACAGCTAGGAGTGATAAAGTACAGCTTGTTTATCATCTCAGCATCTATCAGTTTCCTGAAACGGCACACAACACAGATTTCAAATTTAGAGATGGCTTCATAGTAAGCTTGATTAAAAAAAAGATCCCTTGCTTGGCCTGCATCCAGCATGCTACCTCCAACTGCAACAAGTAATTTCTGTGCAGTGAGACTGGAAAAAACCTTGAAGAAGAAGGAGGGCTGCTCCGTGCAGACAAACAGACTTGTCCCTGTGACATGCAACCTGGCTGCCTACATTCCAGTCTGTGGCCAACAGAGACTGATTCAAAATTACATACCAACCACTCTAGTTACTTAGTGGTAGTTAATGCTGGATAAAGAACTTCAGGAGACAAATTATCTTACATAAACATGAGACTTAGTGATGGTTGTGGAAGCTGTGGTACCAGCTGGCAGTTTATCTCCTGCTACAGGTCTGTTCAGTAAACTCAGTCTTACCAAATGTCAGAAGAAATTTCACAAAGGCTACAAAGCAGAAGCTATGTTTTCTTGCATAATCCCAGGCGCCGGCCATTTCTTGCGTTTACTTTAATAATGGGAAATGTACATTGTGGAGTGAGTTATGGGGAATAAGTCTGATCAAGTGTTATCAACTATGAAGGTATAGAGATGTTGGAAAAAATTGCCCACTTACAACTCTTCTTCCTTCCAAATACTTTTGATAGTACCTGTCACTATCAAAACATTTATCATTTGTATTACTGACTTTCCACCAAAAAACAATTAGGGTGTTTTTCTAAAACTTCAGATTTCAACCAAATCTGTGTTCTAACCAAAGCATTTGTCCTGAGCATAATTTTTTTCTGATATAAACTATAATGTCCTTCCACTGTGGCTGTCTTCTTTTATTCCTGTACAATCAGTATGTTATCAATGGTAATCAAAATCAAAAAGTAGAAATAGAGAGGGAGTAGAAATTAAAAGCTGCTTTCATTTTGATTCAGGACCTATTCTTGGTTTTCCAACTTAAAGAAACATTTAAAAAAATCAGGTTTCTCTCTGACTAGCTTGACAAAGCATTTCATGCTTAAATTTAAGTTGAGTTTCTTATTATGGTTTTGTTTGAAGAATATGGATAAACATAGTACTAAAAGAGGTAGTGTATGCTAGTTCACTAGGAGATATGTTACAGAAATGGATCTTCAAACACCTGAATGTTGACGTTTCCTACGGTGTTACAGAAGGTATAATAATCACACGTTTATACTACACATTAAACTGGATTAGAACCTGTGCTTATGTCCTGCATTATATCTTGCCACACTGGCAAATTCTTAAAGTATGTGTTTCCAACCTCCATTTTCAACCTGAAACCAGAGATGAGTTCTGAAAGCTGCTCTTCCTCTTTCCACTTAGGAGACAGAAGACAATATTTTAAGCATGGAGTCAGCCTAGGTGTCTGTCGGCACACTTGTGGTTCTCACTTCATCTCAAAGACAGCTACAAGTGCTTTGTGGATGTGGTAGGCTCCAGTCTGAAAGAAAGAATGATGCTGTTAGTTTCTGCTATCCATCTTAAATCATTCTGTCAATGTTTCTTTGATCTACCCTTCCAGTGCTGGCATAAACTGTTTTTTAAATCAAAGGTGCGGCACAGTGGAGTGAAAGAACTCACATGGACAGACTTCAGCCTTATGTAGGAGGTGACATATACTGAAAATCTGCCATTTCTCAACCAGAAATGGCGCCTAGTACTGTGAACTTCTCTACTCCACTGAACCAGAAGATTAAATGAGGCAAAGTGATGGCAGGCAGCGTTTGCTGAAGCCTGGTGCTGTCATTGTGCCTGTAAGCACAACTGTGATAGATCTATTTGGTCTCTGAGTCAAATTCTGAGTTCAAGCCAGGAAGCTATATGCATAGCCAGATTTATTCCTTCTTCATTGGAAAATAATATCTAGTAAGCTGAAGGACTCAGTGAGTGATTAATAAAAGTAGGCTGTCTTATGCGTATATTTGAAAATGTTAAGCATAAGTGTAACAGTGACACAGTGGAAGTTAGGCACACAAGAAAGAAAAATATTTAAGTAATGTAAAAATACTTGCAAACAAAATGACTTTTCTTTCCATTTCACAAGATACCAGATTGTGATCTGCACTGTTTGAGGGACCTTGAGATAGATGATTTTGAAGAAGTACAGAAGAAGGAAGTGGTTTCCCTAGCAACAGGAACTTTTTGTGAAAACTCTTCAAATACTTTCCTGTCTTCCTCTTTCCTGTTTATGCCTTGCTCAGTGTTTTGGTTAGTGCACACTATACAATTAATCCTTTAGAGTGTTACTCTCCAATTTGCTAATATTCAAAATACCCCCTTACCCTGAAAACAGCAGTGCCCCTTAGAAGTCTTTCCAATGAATTTAAACAATTTTCAAAAAAATGTACATTGTATATTTCAACAGCTTTCCCAGAAACACTATTCTGTGAATTATTTAAGACCTAGGTTATAAAAATAGCCTTATTCACAAAGCCCATTGAGAAGTTCAATGTAATTTCTTAAAAATTTCTACTTATGACACATTTAATGGATATCTCCAGACTAAAAGTTTTCATTTCTCTCACATACATAGAGTCTTTATATATGAGCATAAACTGATGGTTTATTAGACTGACGAACAGTCAGCTATACCATGAATCTCTGTTAGTATATGCAATTTGACTCAGAAAAGATTGTAATGTTTTCTCTTTGGCTCAGTCTTCATGAAACCCCAGGGGATAGCTCAGCTAGGAAAATGCCTTTATTGCAAATATTTTTCTGGCTGCAGTCTGCATGCTTTTGCTAGCATTATAATACGTATTCACAGATAATTATTGCCTTACTGTTTTTCCCAGAACAAAAGCATGATAAATTACTCTTTTTACTTTTAATCTTCTTTTACTAGTACTTGCATTACAGCTGAGTTAAAAGCAAGAAAAACCCAATCAAATTGACACCCATGTCACTGGTTGTTACCTACATGTGTTTTCTCTTTTTTTCGTTTCATGATTTGCATACATGTCAAATTCTCAGGCATAAAAATCATTTGTACTGAAGTCTAGGATTTTATTCCAACTCTGCCTCTGGGAGTTGCAGGACTGGATACAGTCTTCAGTTAGGCTGTCTTTGGGAAAAAGAACGTTTAATATAGAATGGCAATTCCTGAGACTTTGGTAGCGTTATGCTCTGAACAGCCTTCACACAAATATTATAGCTAATCAGGAAAGCTCTGTCAGGTTGCTGAAGATCAAGCAACAGGGTGTTTGTATGTATGAATTTCTAGGGGTCTTTTACTTGTTTTCTCAAAAAAAAAAATGTATGCCTAACTCGGTCTGACATTCATAAAATCAATATCCTCAGTAAAATAGGTTGTGGTGTCTAAGAGTATCATTGTGCAGCATGGGCAACCTGTATAATTGTTTCAGAGCTTTAGAAGTATGTTGTGTCAGTGTAAATGCTGTCAGTCAGGGCTCTAATTTTGGTGCTTGACTATGTCCTAAGTTAACATGCACCAAGAGTTTTTAGCCAAAACCCTTCAAACTAGCCTACTAATATGTTATTCATATCCATTTCAAGTCTGCAAAGAGCAAATATCCAAGCAAGGGAGAATCATATCTGTAAAGATTTAGGAACCCCTTTTCTTACTAGAATAGCAGCTGCGCTGAAATATATAGGCTGATCATAAATTCATATTAATTCTTACCTTGCAGTCTGTTGAATGGCAGTTGTTCATCACAGCTCCAAATGATATATTTTTTCCTCAGAAAAAAATTCCAAACCCTGATTCAATTAATGTGTATGAAATATAAATGAGTATGTGCAACTTTAAAAACAATTAGAGACATGGCTTTGTTATGTTGAGTCTGCATTTTCTCATGGGAGATACGTATAGGAGCAATAGACTTATTAAAGAAAATGAACCAATATCAACATTAAGTTGTATTTGGCCAAAGGCTCAGTGGAAAAAGTAGCTGTCACCAATGCAGAATGCATTGTTTAAGAATTGCCATAGGGATTCTTTTCACACAAATAGTTATATTTAAAGAAACCTAGGATGGATAAAGCCTTTAGTGACATGATCAACAGTTAGGTGTCCCTGCTCATGGCAGGGGGCTTGGAACTAGGTGATCTTAAGTTTCTTTCTAACCCTAACCATTCTATGATTCTATGAAACACAGATAAATAACAAACTCAAAGTTGATCAAAAAGTACAAAGTGGGTTTTCAAATAGTTCTCCTTTGACAAAAATATTTGAGATCTATGAAACCCTAATTGACAAAGGGGAATAATGGGGAAGAATAGAGGTAAAACACGGTGGGAACGACAAAATTATGACATAGATTAGAGCTAGTGCCATAGTTTCACTCCAGGTGGCAGCTAAGTTTCTTGCAGCTGCTCACTCATTACTCCATCCTCCCCTCCCTCCTCCACAGGGAGGAGAATTGGAAAAACATCAAACGTGTGGGAGAGACAGAGATTAAAAAAAAACAAACAAACAAACAAAAAATCTTAAAATGGACCTGACCTACCAAGATGGTCTGTTATCATGATGTTGATATGGGAAGCTTATTTGGTAGTCTATAGCTAAGTGTAAAAGCACAAAATGATGTCAGAGCTCCTATGAGAAGAGGAAGAAAGGAAGAGCAGAGAAGGGGACTGCTCTGGCACTGCCTTTCCCAGTTAAGTGCATTGCCAGTAACCTACTGTAGGTCCCCACATCTTCAGTGGAAAAAAAGAGTAATGCCATTCATTGCATTTTGCATATTTAACTAATTGATAATATGTAAATTGTTACCATGTGTTACATGTAATATGTAGGCTACCATTTTAAAGAGTAATGTGTATGTTTTTGCACAAACCTGTCCCAACAGTAGAGGTGACTGTTTCTGCAGCACTGGGCAGCTGTAAACCTGGATGTAGTAATTCAATTTGCATTTCCAACAAGCTGTTGGCAAATACTCTCAGCTAAAGAATTCAAGCTAGTGGGGCGCAAGAGAAAGTCCCCACGTGGGTAAGTAACTAGTTAAAATAAGAAACAGAGCAGGAGTAAACCTTTCAGGAGAGAAGAATTATATCCACAGTGGAACTCATCAGAGATATGTGCTGCAATCTGAGTTGTTTAAAATATTCGTAAATGATGTAAAGCAGAGAGAGTAGAGAGATAAAAAAGTTTGCTGGAGATACTAGATTATTTAGAGTACTAAGAACAAGGATCAGCTGAAGATACGAAGAGTTACGAGACTGGGTAACTGGGAAGTTAAATGATGGATAAAATTCTGTGTAGATAAAAAAGAGAATGCAGCTGAAAAGTTACATACAAAATTATAAACTTTAAATTAACCAATACCATTTAGAAGCAGATCTTGTTTTAGTGCAGATTGTTCCATAAAATGTCAACTCAGTGTTCAGTAGCAGTGAGAAATAAATGTTCAAGATTCTTAGAAAAGAAAAAAAAATATCTTAAGAATGTTTATTTACACTTTGAATACTGTCTACGGTTCTGGTCTCCTCAGCCTCTGAAAAGATAATGTAGAACTGAAAACTGGAGGAAGATAATGATGACCCAAAATATAGGCTAGTTCCAGTGCAAAGAACAACTAAATTTATAAGTCTGGAAAAGGGGAAAGATATGATAGAGTAGATAGGGATTGAGGATTTAGTATTTCTTCCAGGTCAGAGACTAGAGACTAATAAATGAAGCCAGATCAAAACAAAGAAAATAATATTCTTCTGAAGGATAGAATTCTTCATCAAAAGGCATGATAGAAATAAAAAATTGCATGCCTACAGAAGGAAAAGGTCTTATCTGTATAAAAGAAATGGATTTAGGATACTAAATGCGTAGAGACTTTGCCTAGATCAGCAAGCCACTGAGCTGCAAACAAAACACTGCAGTTTTCTTACTGTCGTCTAAATACTCCGAGCCATTGCTGGCAAAAGGACATGAGAGACACAAAGATTTTCAGATGTTCTTATTTATCTGCAGAGATTCTATTAAAACCTTATATCAAATACTTATGGTATGTACTGATATAATCCTGAATATCCTATTCTTATTTCCTTATGCTAATCACTAATTTATTATTCATGTCCTCTTTCCTAAATTTTTACTAGTCTGCAGCCACTTTTATCTTAGTCCTTCATATTTATTCAGGAATCATATTCTTTAATTGAGGTTGAGCTGAAAGATCTGTTGCCTTTTGTTTTCCTCTGGATATTGTCCAATATAATATTCCTACAGAATTTATCCAAGTGCTGCTAAAAACAGCAGTTAAAAGAAAAGTAAGCAAACAGTCTAAATCTTATTATTTCATTTCCATCTGTTCCATATTTTTGGGCCATGTTCAAATCTTTTTTCATTTGCCTTAATTTACTTTTAGACAATTTTGCTATCACTTTTGATTTTGAGACTCTGAAATTCCCCTAGTAATCCACTAGTAATCCACATTCCACTTTCCCTGGTAAGCCGTGAAAGAGATGTCCTAAAACATCAAGCATTTGTTAAGTTTTGATCCTTCAGAGACCACTGTTGACACTACCTTCTTGTCTACATTAATACTTTTCCTTTATCTGTCCATGTTGACTCATATAATTTCATTTGTTTGCCTTATCTTTTAAGTTTAATAATTTAATGCTGTGATTTTCTGGATATGCCTGCTGGAAGAGCTATGACCCATGTTTGGGATTCCTAAATAATGCTTAAACTCTTTCAGTTTGTATCCTGTGTAGTACACAGAATAGTTTTGCTTTAGCAATGGTATAGACACTTATTTTCCTTGATTTAAAAAAAAAAATATTTTGTATACCACTAAATTAGCTGGCACTTAAAATGGTTTCTCCATTTGCTTGCCCTGCTAAGACCTTATGCTGTCATATCTGGTGTATGTTTTCCTGGTCTGTACTTTTGAACATAATTCATATTTATACAGGAATTACAACTCCTCTTAGTATTGGCAGTGCTATGACAGTGAAGCATATACCACTTGAGCAAGGAATAGTTTATTTCCATGCATGTAAAAGACCTGGATGCAGAAAGCACAGATTACCTTTCTCAAAGTGAAGTTCATCCTTTCTCAACGTGAAGTTCATCCACTTGAATTGTCATCTCTTTATTTAGCCTACTGTCTCACAACGCATAAAGATCAGCTGATTCATTTCAGAGGAGAAATGGAATAAGAGCAATGCCAATTTAATGTATAGATTTGCATTGAAAAAAATAATTGGGTATCCCTGTGTGACTTAGTATCACTTAGTGTGACAAATATATGATTTTAAGTTTACAGATTTACAGGACGGGAGACTTTTCCTTGATGAGCTGTTCCAGTGGCTACCGAATCAAAGAGTTAAATAATTCCACTTTATTCATAGCTTCAGCTTGTAGTGAATTTTTTTTATATCTTTACTTGCTGTACATGTTCAGGAGTTAGGAATGAAGGAGTAAAGTTGAGAATGGGAAAAAGATGACGGTGAGAGTAACCTGTTATTTCAGTTTTGAACTTTGTTTCTCATTTTTCAAATGGATTCTAATTAACAAAAAAATTTATTTTACCCATATCATCAGAGTATGGAAGTCTGTCTAGGGACAGGTGAGCAGATAATAGGGAATTTGTGGGTCAGGGTTAAAGGGAGAACAGTGATGGGAGACATTATTGTGGGGATCTGTTACAGACTGCCTGATCAAGAGGACTCTGTGAATGAAGCATACTATAGACAGATAGGAACAGCCTCACGCTTGCAGGCCCTAGTTCTCATGGGGGACTTCAACCACCCTGATATCTGTTGAAGGGATGGTATAGCCCTGCTCAAGCAATCCAAGAGGTTCCTTGATTGTGTGGAAGACAACTTCCTTCTGCAAATAATAGAGGAGCCGACAAGGAGAGGTGCCATGCTTGACCTCGTGCTCACCA
>WYDI02023206.1:0-11157 GCA_009867235.2 Psittacus erithacus
GGCCGAAAGTGAAAACCACAGCACTGCACCAGCTACTAAGAAGGAGAAAAATGACTGCTACTGCTGAACCCAGGACAATCATAATACAGCCATGGTTTGTGACCTGGCTGGTAAGCCAAAAAATGGAATAGCTGCTTCAGAAAATCAATGCAGTAAGGGACATGCCAATACTCAAGAGTTAGTTAAAAATGCTAATTGAAATGCACATGCAAGAAGAGAATCTGTGGGTTGTGGGATGAATGATTAATACATAAAGTGATTTGAAAATGTAGAAAGCTGTAAGACTGTTAAATAGGAAAAAAAAAAAAAGCTGAAAGAAGTGTTTTTCTCAGGCAGTTATTATGGCGTATAAGCTTTACGTCTTTATAAACTTCTGATTACAAATTAAAAAGTCTCTGAAAAGGGTTAAAAATAGCAGCATTTCAAAGTGATTGTTTTCAAAATATAGCATCTTATAGAAAAAATGAAATTACCACTACATATCAAACTGAGATCATGTTTATGTTCATAGATAGTAATGCTGCTTCAGAAGTTTTGCCAGCACTTGCTTTTAGTGTGAAACTTAATTGCTGCATAATTACGGCCCTTAAAAATATTTAGGAAGGCAGAGAAATTCACTAAATGCTTTTATACTTGGTTCTAAAATCAATAAATGACATTTAAAATATTTCTTTTTTTTTTTTTTTTTTTTTTTTAATGCAGCAATGCTGTGGCCTCAGTTCAGGGAAGGGTTTCACATACATTGTCAGCTTGACTTCACTGTGCTGTAAATCTGTACTTGAAAATCACTTCATACAAAATACTTTGCTGTTAAATAGCAGATTGAAGGTTGATACAATGAAGTAGTTGTCAAAGAGAAGCTCTTATGATTTTGTGCCAGTGTTCATCATTACAAAACCTGTTTACATTCTATATCGAGCTGATGGCAGGTCTGAAGGCTCGGAGTCATATTTAACATTGTCCTTTCTGGAGTGAAGCTCTTCACATCACAGAGATTAGAGTTTTACTCTTAAAATGATAGTAGTTTGGTTTTATTGTTGTTGATGTTGATTTCTCTTCATTGGCTGGTTGGTTAGAGCTTTTCTATGGGAAAGTTGTTACTGCTATAAGTATCATTGTTTCAAGGAGAGGACGTGCAACATGCATCCTCACTGCCTAATCGTGAAACCTTTTCCAAGTCACTGGCTCTTTCTTATGTCTTGGTCAGTTCAGGTGCAAAAATGGATACAATCAAACTTCATTAAAATTATTGAGTGTCTTAAAGTTAAGCCTTCGTGGATAAATGGCTAAAATAAAAGGAGTATGGGAGCATTTCATTATTTAATGTGGCTTCATTTCTGGAGCATGACTTTCAGAAAACACTTGAGGCTGCCGTGCTCTTGAGATAGGTTTCATGTACTGTACAAAACTATGTGTTTCCTCTTCTAATTCTTTAGGAGACCATAGGATGAACAGTCATAATGGAATGTCAAAAAAACCCCGTTCATTTCTTATTTATCAATGTGTATGTTCCTGTACTGAATTACATGTACACAGCTTCATTTCTGAGATTCAGGTGGATCACGATGGCTCTCTGTGACTATTGACTCCTGCAAAATTCTTTGAGCTTTCCTATCCCATGTGGCTAACAATATTGACATTAATTTGCAGTCAGGAATAATATTACCAGTAATTTTCTAAAATGCTGTTTTAACATGATCAAGTTTCTGGGTGGCTAACTATGAAATTACTGTTTCTTTATAACTATATAATTTCAGTGCATAATAGAAAACCATTATACAGTACCCAAAGGCTGATATGGTAAGTGACTTTCAGAGCTTTTAATTTTGTAAGTATTTTTGTCAAATTAGTTATAGAATATATAAAGAATCATAAAAAGTTTTGCTCTAGTCTGCCAGAGGGCGTATGTCTGTGTTAGACATACCTGACGGTTATGCCTTCATACCAATTAGCAGAGGACAAGTCTTTAACTGGCCCAGACTGTCAACTGAATAAAAAAATTGTGCCAGAAAATCAAATTGTTGATGGCTTATCTGAAGGATTATTTGGTTTTTGCCTCTTGCTATGTGCTGACAAAAATGAAAACAAATATCAGTGTGAGAAATACGCTTATTTTGAAACACAGAATGAAATACTTTAGGCCAGTGGCCATGCACAGCAAGAAAATGTACTTCAGGATGGGAGAGGGGCATTTCCAGCTTTTACAGGAGAATAGTTTCAATTTCTTTTGCTTCTCCTTTCTGTAGTTGTATAGTTTTATGCCTACCAAGACCTGATCTCCTGAGCGCTTTATAGCTACAGCTCCCAAATACTTCAAATACTTTGTTTGCCTTTATATTGAAGCCTAGTAGAAGCTGATATCCTTGCTTTACTCAAAGCTAAGCTGTATTTCCTTTCCCAAAGCATCCTTTCAAGATATGACTTGTGAGACTGAGCTGACTAAAACCAGACTGAATCCCAAGTTAGGAACTGAAAGGTAACAGTTTGTTCATATAAACCCATATTCCTATAAGAAGAGTATTGCCTGTCTGACTTATCCTTAGCTTCGCACACTTACCTGGACTGAGTCGGAAAATAGTAGAATTTTCTTGCTAGATCTTGTACCTCTGTTCAAACATCAGTTGCAAAACAGTGATGACAGTGACTAATATCTTCAGTAACATAGTATTATATTAATGGCATTTTAAGATCTGGTTTAATACATCATGCTGAGCAGCATTAGCAGACATAAGTGTGCATTACATTTCTAAAGATGATATTAATACAAAATAATGAAATGTGTTATTGTGTGATGAGATGAATCTTGGTTCCTCCAAAGTCAATAAGTAATTCTTATCCATTGCTTGGAGGAGTTCACCAGGTAACATCATTAATGTCCATTAGTGTCATACAAATTTTGAACAAGGTTTTTCTGGAACTAGACGTTCAGTGTCATGAATTAGATTAGATAGATTACGTAGATTTATATATTAGGTAGATTTAGATTAGGTATAGATTTATAGATTTAGATATCAGGTAGATTTAGAATTAGGTAGACTTAGATTAGATATTAGGAAAAAATTCTTCGCTGTGAGGGTGATGAGAACAGTCATAATGCAATGTCACAACAACCGAAGAAGCTGTGGCTGCCCCATCCTTGGATATGTTCAAGGCTAGGTTGGATGGGGCATTAAGCAACCTGGTCTAGTGCCAGGTTGCTCCTGCTCATGGCAGAGGGTTGGAATTTAATGGTCTTTAAAGTCCCTTTCAGCCCAAACCATTCTATAATTCTGTGATAAAACCTTCTACCAGTTTTTCACATTCACTTACATAAAAAAAAAAATCGCTCAAAATTGAGGCTTAGAAGCCAGTTTGTAGTTCCATCAAAAGTCATTACCTAAGTGAGTTTTTAAACATTGACTTACTAATATTGCCAATTTCCCCTCACTAAAGAGGTTTTGGTACTCCCAGTAGATACAGAGTACATGTGTTCTGCCTCCCCAAAACATGCTTCAGCCCATGATAGGGATCAAACTCCCTTCACATCCAAACTGTTGAATCTAAGCCACTTAGGAAAAATTAAGTATCTGGTGAATAATGGGGTAAGAGAGATCAGAAATCTCTCTTTTGACACCGTGCTCCCACTAGCAAGAATTGAAACATACCTCATCCTGCAAGAATTGTGTCTCTCACAGTGCCTCCAGAACTGCTTGAGTTTGATATGAAATCTCATCAGGCAGACCAGGCTCTTCATGTACCACTGTGGGACCTGTAGGTTGGAAACATCAGCTATGAACATTTTCATGATAGAAGCACAGTCATATGGCATGCAGATTTAATCTTCTGTCACACTTTAGTCTTTTCATGGCACTGAAGACATTTAAATATAGGAAACTTTTCCCACTTTAGTCTCAAAACAGCTAGTTTAGTCTCTAGACAGCTGACTGCTGTCAGCTGAGACCAGAATTTCTTCAGGCCTTCAGGAAAGTGAAAAAGACCTTTATAATCAGATAAGAACATACTTTAAAAAGGGTAAGGTTGTTTTGGCATAGAATTCTGGCTCTAAATTGCAAGAATATTGTGTTACAGGTCATGAAACCTGAAAAATCTTCATGCAGTGATTTTATCCTTAATAAGGTGTTTTTACTTTTTTTTTACCTGGTCTCATCCAGGTTAAAATGTGTAGGTTTCCCAGAGGTGTTTGGATGTAGTTTCAGTACTTTTTTATATGATGTGTTTTTTTGCTTTTATATGATGTGTTCTGCTTCAAAAAGGAATTAATTCAGGAAGTCCTACTGTATAGGAGTCAGACCCCAAAATCACTGGGGTCTATTCTGGCCTTGTAATTAATGAATGTATGACTTTATGCCAGAAAAAAGCTATTGATTTGGCCTACATTTCTGAGTGTCCTTTGTCTGTGTACCTGATTAAAGTAGTGGCAAATGCTTTTTCCTATCAAGACCAGGAAAAAGTAGACAGTACTGTAGAGTAATAAACAATATGGACGCATATTATAGTGCTTTCTTCTTGGTAGGCTATATCAAATTCACTGAAGACATGGAACTGTATCTCCAAATTCTCCTCCTAATAAGTTATGGAAGTTCCTTCCTTGGAAAGCGGTGCTTTGAGCAGGAAAAATTTTCTGCACTATTGGTAGGTCAATGCTAGGAAACCAGCATCAATTTTGATGAACAGATAGTTCAGAAGTAATTTTGTGCAAGTGTTCAGTTCTGACAATATGTGTGACTTTGGCTAAATGTCTGGATATATATAGTGAGTAAACACAAAGTAGTGCAGATGATCTTGCTCTCTTACATTCAGTGTGCTAGAGCAAATAATATTGACACTCAAATATGGCTGCCAAAGCTATTTGTAATAAAAGTACAAGACAAAAAAGAAACCCAAACCAAACCAAAAAACCAGCAGCCTCTGCATTGAAGAATCATGGATCATTGTGGGCAGCAGTAAATCTACTGGTATTAAATTTTCCTGGAATACCAAAGGTTAAAATAAATAACTCTACAGTTTGTTAGTCCTTATTTCTTTGAAGGGCTTGCCATCCATATAGAAGAATTAAAGAGGGTCTTAAGATGCACACAGAATTTGCACTTGCCTCAACATTAAATGAACATGAAAAGTGATGGGAGATCAAGTGTGAAGTATGAATGTCAGAAACATTCTTTTTTCACCTTATTATCTGAGTAATCTTGAGGTTGCTGTCAATTAAAAAACCTGCTAAAAAGAAAATGTAGATACACAGTAGCTGGTGCATAAGGACACATGAAAAAAAATATTAAAAAGTGTGCAAAAAGCCTCCTTTAAGATCTTTTCAATCTCCTGAGGTTCAAAAGAGAATCAATTCAAATGCCTCCTCACTCTAATGAAACACAGCAGAAAATACTGGGAAATAGTTAAACCTAATGTATTTTTGTATAGTACCTTGTGCTAGTGTCTTTTAAAAGGCTGAAGGCAAATTTCAGAGGCTTTTGGAGCAGTGCCTCTGGTTTTCTGCATGACTGAATTTAGACTTTTAGGGGTGCTTTTTACTTGTTCAGTGGTTGGTTGTGGTTTTTTTTTTAATTTAAAGAAAAGAAAAACAAGGCCCGTTTTCACTTTTGTTTTATATTTTCTCCTTAAATGCTGCACAAAATATTTGTTTAATTTCTATTTCTGGTCTCATCAGGGCAATGCACTTCTTATTAGGCATATACTCTTGTTTTCTCAACTTAGAGGAGCTGATCTTTTTTGGAATAACAGCAGTTTTATGCTAGTATATTTTTCTAGCTTTGAAGGAAATCATTACGTTCACATTCTGGACAGACTGTTAGGCTCTATTTTATAGTCTACAATATCACTTTTATCCTATGTAACTTTGATGACTTCACCCTGTAAAAGCATGGTTTTTCATATGCATTTGAAATTCAATAAGACTTCATGGAAGTCTGTCAGGTTGTACAAGAAGGTAGATACAACACAATAAAGAGCTCAACGCTTCCTTCTATAGTAGAAATGAAGCTGTAGGAAGTCGTTTCACACATTTGTTTAACAAGAGAAGGCTGCTTTAGGAGTCTGACAAAAATATGCGTCATAAATACTCAAATGACAATTCTGAGTTTTCTGTTGGGCCAGCAAGGGTACATCAATTTCTGTTTGTATAGCCTACCCTGAAAAAGCCTTAAGCTTAACTTTAAGAATTTGAAAATCTTTGAAAATCCTTGAAGATGTCTCTGAAAAACCATTAATTTATATCTGGGAGTACTTACACAGTTAAACTTACTGTAAAACAGTTTCTCAACTTTCTACCATCAACACTTGATTTCAATGCATTGAGATTTCTCAAATTTTCACTCGCTCCTCTGGTCTTAGAGAAAGCTCTATCTCATGTATGTATTGATTTTTATCTTCACTGAGCACCTTAAATGCATGAAAATGGTGGGGAAAAAAAAACATTTATTTCCTTTTTATGTTCTTCTTGTTTAAACTTCATTAACTTTCTTGGGCAGTGATTCTAGTCTGTGTTTTTTAATGTAGATGTTTATGATTGCAATTGACAGTGGTCATGGGATGTCCTCATCTCACCAGAAGCCAGTGGCAGAACTGTAGCTGGTTCACTAGAGTAGGTATCTGATCCAGGGTTTTTCCTTGTGAAGTTTCTCTTCTGTATCTGCTATAACTCCTTCTAAGTGTTAGAAATACCAGTGCTTGTAACCCATAGAATAATTTAGCTTTCTTCTGCCCACCTGAATGAATACATGTGATATTCTTTAATTCCTGATGTAGCATCAATAGACAAACTCACTGTTATTTCTTTCTAAGGGATCTTGGTAGCTTAGAGTTCATAAAATTTATGAGAAACAGACTGTTTCAAATTATGTCCTTATTGACATTAACAGTCATTTTGCAGTGATACAGCACAGCATCTTGATTTCATTCAAAACATCTGGAGTGAATCATTATCCTATGTGAGTTTTTATTAACCTTAATAGCAATATTTTCCTCTTATTTCTTTGTGGGTTTTGGATTCTTTGGTGTCTGCTCCTGCCTAGGTTTGTTACTTCGCACACTACAATTCATATGTCCCTAAAAAAATGCAGCATTCACTTCATTCTGTTGCTAAAGCTATATGATTATTAGATCTCTATTTTTCTATTGATTTATCTAATTTTGATATCTGATTGGACCTTTCTCCTTGAATATTTACTTTTACTGAAAATGTCTTGCAAAGGGCTTATTTTATACTTTATAGTTGAATTTCCAAATATAGTACATTATGTTCACTGACTTTCTTTTATCCACAATAGTATTCCTGCTTGCAAAGAAATATGCTGAGGCTGGTGCAATTTACTGTACTATAGGAAGAATGAGAAGATGCATTGCTCTTCCCCTGGTACCTATTTTCGCATGTGTATATTTGCATATACCTTTAAAAGACAGATTTTTTTTTTCCAAACAAGCATTTTTTTTAACCTTCACAAGATAAAAAGACAGAATGGTTAAAATAAATTAAAGTTGTAACTTATCTCTTCCATGTTTTAATTCATTGTTGATGAAATCTTCCTACAATACTGATAGCAGCTTGCTAATGCTGATCTCATTATAGGTAAGATTGAAATATTTAATGGCAAGCACAATTTCTTTAAAAACCACTGTACTTAGTAACTAATGTAATTATAGAAGGAGGTGTAACAGAGGAGATTAGTGCAATAAGTGACCTAGCTTTAATAATGTCATAAAAAATTGTAATTGAAAAATTATCCACTGTGTTACAAATGTTCATTAACATAATATTCAAGTCAATCATCATTTTGCAGCACTTTATGGAGTAAGCAATTATTTTTTCCAGTGTACAAATATCAATTCTATTAATTTTAATAGTGCTCTTATTCTGCAATCCTGAGAAAGGTATATTTAGACATAGTACAATGTGCCTTCAACCATGACTGAAAAACATGTATTATAACAGTGTTTGGCTGCCAGCTTTCTAAACTTGGTTCTGAGCATACCTAGAGAGGTTCAGAAGCCAAGTTTGAGATAAGAGATTGCAGGCATTTTTATGCAGTTCTAATAAAGGTACTGACAGTATGTCACAGATTTCTTAATTTCCAAACAGATTATGTGCATATATGTCCGTCCATCCATCCATCTGTCCATCCATTTATCCATGTCAGTCTACCTCATAGCATTTTAATATTATACCTTCAGGACTTAGGTCAAGCCCCAAAAAGTTTAAAACACTAATGAAAATAGAAAGCTTGACAAAAAACTATATGTGGGTTTTTTGGTTTGTGGGTTTTGATTTATTTTTTTTTCAGTCTTATAAGAACTTTATTATTCATCAAGATGGAAAATAGATCTGGTTCTTTTGTTCCCTGGACTGCATTAAGCTACTGTCACAATGAATAACCCCCCCACATTTTCCCTATGAAGATGAATTCATCAACTACAATAGTAGTTTTTCTTCAAGTTTCCTGGCATTTTATGCCATCTAAATATTTACATAAGGGACCTGCTGGACAGATCCACAAAACCATTGCATGGTGCTTTTCCAGATCTAGGAATCGCTAAGGTGTTTATTATAATAGAATTATTTCCTAAGCATTTTGTATTCCTTGCCTTTTCTGTTTGGTGTTTATCTTCACTTGTTGCTTGTTACTGCATATTTTGTTGCAAACTCTTGAAGTACAGAATTCTTCAATACCTGTGAATTGAGACTGTTACACTGGGGACCTTTCCTCTAGGTATTCTAGGAGGACAAACAACAACGCCTGTGAAATCTCAGATGAAAATGGGCTTAACAAAACACATTATGTCTGAAACTGGAAAAGTTTCAAAGCTATATTACCTGTGTAACATCCTAATAAAAACTGCAGATGGAGTGATAAGAAAAAGATATGTTTAAATATCTTCCTTCACTGAAGTCCCTCCACCCTGTCTTACTAGATACTAAGGGTGCAACTCCTTTTGCCCAGTTCAGATTATGTAAAAGGAGTTTAGTCTAAGAAAGTCACTTAGACACTGAGAATTTGAGGAGAAATAACTTCACAGAGTAACTAATCTTAAGCATCCATGCATAGTTGAAATGTATTACATGCTGATGGATTAGATTTACAAAAACAACTTGTGTAAATTCATAAATTCCTGCATTTTATATTTTTAATGAATAGAATGTACAAAAGTGATGTTACTACAGTTTTCTGTTTGACTTGTACAAATCTAAGGCAAATTAATTCCTGATGTAGTAAAAGTAATTTGATGGGAGTTACATCAGAGATATGAACTCATTCAGTTATTGCTAGAAGCATCTGGAAATTTATAATGCCACAGCAATGATTCACTTGTTGAAGACACATTCATCCTTTTTGTTTAGAATGGGAAGACAGGAATTAAAAATTGGAGATCACTTTAGCTTGCTCTATATCATCCTAAATTCCTTTCTAGGTTTTGTTATGTTTGGATGGCAAGATGTGAATTTAAATAATATTTAAATAAGTGTAATAGTGCAATCAAGAAAAGACAAAGTAGGCCTCCTGAGGCAAAACAATTTCATGCATATCAACATAATACTTTCGCAGTAGGAGTGGATGCATAGAAGTGATGTTTCCTTTGGTGCTGTCTCTGTCTGCCCTTCCTGCCCAACTTTGTACCTCTGAGTTATTGTTGTTTTGTAGGAATCTCAGTCCTAGGACTAGAAGAGAACTGTTTCATGAAGTCCAGCTCTATTCTGCCATGGTTTACCACATTGCATAATTCTGCCAGAAATGTCAGAAACTTGATTTTATCTTCCATTTGTGTGGGAGGTTATGTTGTTTATTCTCAATATTTTTATTGGCATTAAGTCCAGATGTTTACTTTCCAGTGATTAGAAATCTTTGTCTAGTTTTGAAACAATGCTTTACCCATGAGGAAACATCAAATGATAGCTTAAGCTGCTTCCTTCCCCCCCTGCCTCCTTCACGGCACAGACAGGAATTATGCTTTAAATGAGTTCTGATTTCCTGGCCTCTGCTCAGAAATGCACCTAGTATACCCAGATCCAGCCAGATCAAAACCCCAGGTAGCTCAAGACTAAGGCTGTGGAAACAGTGGAAATACAGACAAATTTATAACTACACGGCATATCAGCTAGTAAGAAATTTTGTTCAGGTATGGAAGAGTAAAAGGCTATGTGTTGTCCCATCCAGAAACTGATTCTTCTACACACTAAGTATCTGCTTATTTCTCTTTCCTATGCAGAGAGTGTGCCTGGGCTAGGCAGCGCACCCAGCATGGCCCTCCTGCAGTGATCCCCTGTGGACAACACAGCCGCTGAGGCTTCCTCCACTGCAGGGAAGCTGGTGTATTTGCTGGCAGACCTGGGACTGATGGAGCACAAAGCTGACAGTCACCTTTCTCATTTTCAGTCTTGTGGAGTCGTACAGAGCAGGGTGAGAATTGCTGTTAAATGTAATGGTTTTGCTGAAATATAAATACTGAAGTGTGTTAACAGGTGTTTACCATGTATTCATTGGTAACAATGTCATAATTTTGCCTGAAGGTACCTACCCTTAGAGGTTCACTTGTTTGCCTTTTAGGCCCTTGTTATTTGTGTCTGGTTTGTATTTATAAAACCCACAGTATTTATCAAAACTGTTCACCTTTGAAATTAATGGAAATGTTGCTGTTTATTTCACTGGAAAATACTGCTTCAGAAAATTTGTATTCAGAATATTTTAGCAATTAGATTTTACTTTTATTCAGCCAGCACACAGTTAAAAAAAAAAAATAAAAGATCGTTTTTCCCAGTTTGCTTTTTAATTTAAATGAGTAGATTATGTAGCTATCTGATGCTAAGTTGATGAACATTATCCACTATTTATAATAAATTATTGTAATGAACTTAGATAGTCACATAGGTATGTGTGTTTATATAAAGAAAAGAATTTGTGCAGCATAAACCAGATAATTTATCTTTGTTTCACCCAGCTTGGTAGACATATTGCCTCTGGAATGTTAATAACCACCAATTTATATGTGATGAAAAGTGCAATACTTTGTTGTGGTTTAAGCCCAGCCTGTCACTCAGAACCACACAGTGGTTCCCTCAATCCTCCCCACCCTTCTTCCCCCACTCCTGGAGGGATGGGGAGGAGAATCGAAAGAATGTAACTCCCACGGGTTGAGATAAGAACAGTCCAGTAA
>WYDI02023208.1:0-28775 GCA_009867235.2 Psittacus erithacus
AGGCCAAAACCAGAAACACAGCACTGCACCAGCTACTAAGAAGGAGAAAAATGACTGCTGCTGCTGAACCCAGGACATTCTGCCACATGAGCAATGCCTCTAATGCAGTACTTACATCCTGTATGTGTTATTGTCTGCCTGTATGTGTACGTATCCAGGCATGCATTTGCCTTCCAGAACTTGACAAGTTTCCACATGCTGTTTGCCCAGTGCACTCCAAGCCTGGGGCAGTGGGGATGTAAAATAGCTCAGCTCAGTCTGCAGTGAGGGAAAGTTAAAGTGAATCAGGTCCTGTTGTAAACTAAGTACAAACAAAAAATACTATAGTCAGCTTAATGTATTGTTAATTTGACTATGCCCAAATCCTTTGATTGTAAGGCTGTGGGACAGAAGAAGGTCTTTCTGTTCTCTTTATGCAATTTCTGACATGGTAGTGCCTTGACCTCTTTTTGGGACCACAGTGAGTGGTAATTTAATCTTGTGTTTTACTTAAAACTGCAGCTCAGACACAGTAATTCTCTGAGGCTCAGAAACTAAGGATAATGAAATATCTCAGGGTCTAGTTTCCTTGGATTCCATGAGTCCTTGCAAACCTGATTACATAGGGTTTCCTACCATGCTGGTACATTAGTTCAGGTATTAAGACTTTTATAGAATGCACATGGCCATGGACAAACACAAACCAACAAACAGATGTAACAGTCTTCAGTCCCCTGATGGGGCTGAAACAGAGCTTAGCTTCTTATGAACACTTGGGTCTTCTTCTGCATCTGTCATGCAAGATGGGCTTTACGCCTTCAGCTTTCCACACAGAAAAGTAAAATCTGTGCTGTCCATTAAAGCCCTTGTCCTTTAGTGGAGGGAGAGGGACCTATTCTGCCCTGTGAGTAATATTTATTTGAAGTACAGAGCATTGGTGTGAAGTATAAGGCATAAAAAATCCCAGAATTGAATGCTGACCTCACATGGCGGCCATGGCCTAGGGCTTGCCAGCTGTATACATGGTAAAGAGGGCACACAGTCATAGTAATGAATTTCTCACCTCAAGGTGGAATAGCAGACTTTCTCCACTCATACGTATGCAAAGCCAATCCCTTTTCGAAAAGCCAGTGTGCTCATGTTACACGGTGTTCAAAAGTCCTCGTTGTTCCCAGAATATTTCTTTTGCTTGTTTGACCAGCGTGGGGCACAAGGGAAAGTAATTACTGCGGCAAAGGTGGAAAATGGAGGTAACAGTTCCATCTAATCTCCACCCCACCATGGAGAAAGCTGCATCTCTTCTAACCACAGTGGAGGTGTTTAGTGCTCCAGCTCAAGGCAAATATTTCCTCATCACTCAGCAGCAGTTAGGCAGGATGTGCCAAAGCCAGCCAGGTCTTGCAGTGTGAGGAAAACAAGAGCTGCATGGAACTGTCATCAGCCACAAGAGTCCTAGAGTTTAGACAGCACTTTTTGCTGTACTCAAACAAATGACAGGCCACATTACACAGCTACAGAGATTAAAGTGCAACAGACCTGAGTGCAGGCAGGGCTAGTGGCTGATTGTTGCATTTAACTCTTG
Organism: Psittacus erithacus; assembly: GCA_009867235.2. Taxonomy (NCBI): domain Eukaryota; kingdom Metazoa; phylum Chordata; class Aves; order Psittaciformes; family Psittacidae; genus Psittacus; species Psittacus erithacus. Next base: position 1,562 of record WYDI02023208.1, read on the forward strand.
GAAGATTGTAAATAATACATTTACCCTTCTTGTAAGAGTCTAGAAGACATCAACAAGGAATCCCTTCCAGGGGAAGTGTGGCTGGTGCAGACAATTACTTTTGCAGCCGACATGGATGAGATTTCTCTACAGCTGCAGCTGCACTGAGCCACTGGCTAACTCAGTGCAAAGAAAGGCAGCCTTTCATAACCCACCTTCTCTTGGGATGGGTTCCTGTTCCTGTAAAATCAGGGACCAGGATGTGTATGATGTCCACCAAGGTCTTTGCATCTAGCTGACAGAAGGGAGATAAACCAGGCCAGCCTGATCTCATTCAGATCAGCTTTACATCAGTCAGGCTTGCTGTATTAATTCTTGTGATGTTATTCCTGACTGATCTCAGGACCCCGTGTGCTAGATTTGTTACAAACATGCAGGACAATTATTTTCCTTCAAGTGCTTGTGTTTGTAAAGCATTACCAGGTGGAAGAGGAGCTTCTTAGGAGACAGCTGCTGTAGCCTAAGGAAGAGGAGCTTCTTAGGAGACAGCTGCTGTAGCCTGAAAGCGTGTTTACAAGATAGATGTTTTGGTAGCTCCAATATGCTACAGTTGAACCACAATCAAATTCTTACCTCATTTCCAGTGGTAGGGATCCTATATATTGTTGGAATTACATTTCTTCAACTAATGTAATTGTGCTAGTTTGGCTGCAGTAGAGTTAATTTTCCTTGTAGTAGCTAGTATGGGGCTATGTTTTGGGTTTTAAACAGTGTTGATAATTCAAAGATATTTTATTGCTGAGCAGAGTTAAGTCCTTCTCTGTTCCTCATATTATACCACCAGTGAGGAGGCTGGCTGCACAAAATGTTGGGAGATGACACAGATGGGACAACTGACCCCCACTGACCCAAAGGATATTCCAGACCATATCACATCATGCTCCAAAAGAAAACTAGGGGGAAGGTGGGCTGGGGCAGCCTGCTGGGGCAGTTGGTGGTGAGCAATTGTTTTCATTTGCATCACTTACCTTTTTTTGGTTTTATTTCTCTCTCTTTTTATTATTTTCCTTGCCGTGACAATTTATGATTATTATTTGATATCAGTTATTAAGCTGCTCTTGTCTCAATCCATGAGTTTTCTCACTTCTACCCTTTTGATTCTCTTCCCCCTCATCCTTCTGGCCAGAAAAAGGGCTAAGTATACTATAGGTTTTTCGTTCAGATATATAGGTCTGAGGGTTATAAACCCTGGTTGCCCTGTTGCAGACAATTGCATCAGTTCATACTGTCTATGGACTAATCAGAATACAAAGCAGAGCTTCGCGCAGACTGTGTCCTATATGCTGAACTGTTTCTGCTGCTCAGCAGTAGTTAGGTTCTTTACTTTCATTCTGGATCAAGTCCAAGAAGTGGTATTTTACCCATTAGCAAATAGCAACTTATATCCAGCTTATGACTAAAAACTTGATGTAGAAGGTGCTGAAAGAAACAATCCAAATGAGCCTTCTAAAAACTTCAACACAGAATACTGCTCCTCTGCAGATCAATTTATAAATTAATGTACACTGGTGCCAAACTGCACTCACATATGATGACTTTTCAGCATCAACGGTATGTACTGCCTATTGGTATCCTATATGCAATTTTCTCAGAGGTACTTTAAGTCTGTAAGAAGTTACTAAAAAGATCTCAGTAATTTCAAAGGAATTGTAGAAGAAGCAATTAAAAATGTTAGTTATTTACTATATCAAATGTCAAGTCACATACTTTTGTTTAATGAAATCAGTTTCCAGTGGAGTTCATAACATCATCAATGACCTAAACAGCGCACTCAACAGCTTGCCTGCCATCTCAAGCTATAAATCTGTGCGAGTAATGATATATCGAACAAGAAAAGGTCAATAAATGCAGAAATGTGTGGAGAATATAATCTTTCCTTGGCACTTGTTATTCCTCTATTTTCCCTCTCCTTTCATTTTATAATCTGTCACATTAAACTAGTCATGCTTGGCAAAAGCCTGATCAGGACAAGTTTCCGATAAAGCTGCATCCATTCGTGCCACATTGCATCAGATAGACAAAGGCAGTATGTGACTACAGGTCTGGAAGCATGCAAGGGGAGACCTCTCTTCTGGAAATGTGATTTAAGGAGGAGTCATTAATATATGGAAATATGTTACATTTGAGAAAGAGATGGGAGAAACTACAGAAGCCAGTCATCTCTTCACACACAATTAAAAAGGTTTCTGGTGAGTTTGGTTTGGTTCTGAACAAAACTGCTACTGCTGGGAACAGAAATGTCTTAGGCTTCTGAGCAGTAGACCTGGTAGTCTTTCCATTGCCAGTACACTTTTTTTTTCCCCTGTAGTGTGCTTAACACTTTGCCCAGTCCAGAAAGAAATGACTCAGTCAAAAGGACTTCCTCCATCTCCCTTGGGTGATTGTTCCACAGCCTAATAGGTCGCCTCATTAGGAAATGTTTTCAACATCATTTTCCCTATGCTTACTTTTAAAGCATTATTCTATGATTTGATGTTATTCTAAACAATGTTTTTCCATCATTAGTCTTTCCATCTCTTCTGTGCTTGTCTATGGTTATCATATCTCCTCCAGCATTTCACTGGTGTTTAGTAGAGCTGCAGATGTTTAATGTATTCAGTCTTGCATGCCAAGCATAGGACTGGCACCAGGATATTTATACACCATTAAACAAGGGTGCTGTCTGCTAGATGTAATTACTTTCTTCTGATGCTTTCACGGTAGAAGTTGTGCTAGAGAACAAGGGCAGCTTCTATTCTAAACTACATGGAAAAGGTGCAACTGCTAAGCAAGAATGAATTGTAAACAGGCTATATATAGTAATATATTAATATAGTATCCAGGCTTGATTTACGTCCACAGGGGGAGCAGTTAAATTTAATTGATGCTGGCCACTCAAAGAAAGATATTGCATGTATGTGTGCACACCAGGAATTCCAACCAAACTGATGAATATTATCAGGTTTACTAGGCTTCTGTATTTTAACTGTAAAAAATAATTCTAAAACCACGAGAGTCTTTTAGGCTGTGGGAAACATTGCAAATGTTACCACACTCTGTCTCGATGCATTATATGTATGTATTTTTGTATCGCAGCATATTTGGGTTCTGATTTTCTTCAGTATATGAAGTTTACTTCAGGGGTAGTTATATAATCGCTGTATTGTATATTACCCAAAATGCTGATATCTACTGCTGTCTTAAACTCAATATAGTTTTTGAATTAAAGATAGAGATGATATCTCTGTCTCTTATTTAAGTTGTAAACATTTAGCCTTTAATTATCTTTGGCTGCTTATGAATTTTCTATGGCTTAAGTCTTTGGGTTGGAATTTTCAATGTCAACTCTCAAACAAAATATGGAATCTGTATGTAAATGTTATAATCTTTTCAGTAAACTTTTTTAGGCTTTCCTGAGAACAAGAAAACAGGAAAATATGATATAAAAATGCAAGAACAGTCATACCAGGTCAGACCAGACGTTTGTCTAGCTCAGGATACTCACTCTGACAGTGGCCAGTACTGCCAGCATATTTGACACTTCCTTCAAATATTCTCCCAGCCTCCAACAATTTGTGGCTGAGAGATTTTAGAACCAGACACAATATTTTGTACTTAACAGTCCTTTAGGGATTTTCCTTGGTGACTTTTTTTATGAATCTGTGTAAGCTTTTGGCATCTAGTATATAATTTGGTGAGGAGATCCACTGTTTAAATACACACTGGTTGTAAAGAGGCCCTTTCTGTTTTTTGAGCTTACTTCCTGTAATTTTCAATTAAAGATCCCAAGCTGTTATATTGGGAGCAATCACTTTGAAGGTCTGCCCCTGCCAAATCCTCCCTTGCTTCTCATTTTGGAATAGAAATAATCAGCTCAGAGCCCTTTGCTATGTAAGCAAAGCAGAAGTATTTAAGATTGTTTCTTCCTGAGTGCATCTCTTCACATTTATTTACACTCAATGTTGTCTGCCCTTTTTCTGGCCAAACACTCCATCTTGTCACCTTCATCTGAAATTTTTCTTAGTCATTCCTTAATATCTCAAAAACATGATTATCGGTAGCAAACTGTCTTCTAACTATAGTCTGTCCTTTATAGAACAATGTATAAAGCTTATTTTTTTCAAGTTAAAAATGTTGTCAATTTTCTTTGAGCATCTTGAGCCACTTTGTAGTATAGAAGAGGAAGTGGGAGTCAGTATTGTCAGGAACATGCATACTGCTATGCCCATGAGTATATAAAAATTTTGTGGGTCGTGTACAAGAGTGCAGCAGATGCTCAAGAGCAATGACCAAGAAAACTGTTTCAGTGAAAGAAAACTACCTTTTACTTATGTAACTTTAAAGGGCTGACTTCAGCTACCAAGGGTCAACAGATTTTGGCCAAAATACTGAATAGCAGACCCAAAGCTGACTGACATTGAGACTGAGACTTGCTTAAAAACCAGTAGGGTGTTGCATCAGATGTAGAAATAATGTTCCTGGGCTAAAAAATGAATAGGAACTGTTCCAGGAAAACAATTAAGTAAATGTCTAACTGTACACGCTCGAGCAAATATTTTCAGTGGGGATACATATTCTGAAATTGAAAACCATACTTAAATGCTTTGCTGGATCTCTTGAGGAGTTTTATAGCTGTTGGTAAATACTTGAATACATGTGAACTGTTTAAAATGTATGACCAATTTGAAAATAATCTCTTTATCAGAGTGTTTCTATCAACCTTGACTGACCCTCAGTTGTTTGATTCTTTTTCATACATCTCTCCCAGGTTTCTGGTGAGCTGCAGACTTTGTGGTTTTTCTTCTGGGTCTGGTTTGGTCCTCAATGAAGTTAATAAGTAGCAAAGTTTATAAAAAAAAAAATCAGCATGATTTTATGCCTTTTTTTTCTTTCAAAATAAAGTTTCTTAATCTTCTCCATTCCTTTCCACTGTTCCTGTCTGGGAGATCCCTTCCACATGGCCCATGGAATTTTGTTTTCTCTTTTATATTTGAAAGAAAAACAAATTTCAAAATGTTGGAATTTCTCACAGATCAGAAATTCCTTTTTCCAGACAGTTCTTCATGAAAGGGTCTCAGTGGCTCTTGTGGCACTTAGATTGCCATTAGAAGATTGTCAGGCAGATGTGGCAACATCTGGATGGAGGAGGAGGAGGATGAGGGACTCTATGGCAGCACACCTGCCACAATATAAAGTGTCTTCTGCCCCAGCGATAGTAACTGAGGCCTCCTAAGACTCCTCTTCTCTGATCCTGCTAAATCTGTTCCAGAATAATAGCTCGTTTTTTGAGTCAGTTTAACATTTCCAGCTGTAAAGGTAGTGGATATCTTTGTTAGAGATGGGATTCTCAGAAGTTCCTAAGAGGCAGCTGTCAACTCTTAGCAGCTTTCACTGGAACATTTCAATCCTAGTTTACCAGTAAGGGTGAACTCTGGAGTGTGCCAGGAGATTTTATTCCTTCAGATAGTGAGGATAATTTTTCCCAGATATAGAAGAAAAAAGTAATATCAGAAATAGGAGCTTTCACTTACTAGAAAAGGAATGAAAATAATCCTAATATGTTCCTTTACACCATCCCTGCAGCTCTTGTTTCACCTTTCAGTGTGTTACTTTTGTTATTCACTCTCCGGTCCCTTTCTGTTAAATTTCTTGGGACAATAGAAGAAAGACAAAATCCATGGAAGTGCAGTAGAAGCAGGGATAAGGGGAGACAAGAAGCTCATTTTACATGGGATAAAAATGTAGGATATAAATTATTCAGAAAAAATATGTAGAGTGGCAAGGCACAGGCAGGGACGTGAGGGATTTCTCTTCTACTGCTGCATTCTTGCAATACCAAATGTGACTGTACACATGCAATACTTGAGTGTAGGTGTGACATGGGTCTTCATTCGCCAAAGCTCATGTCTCCTGTAGTCATTTCCATGAATATGAAAAATATGTAATAAGCTACAGTTTCACTGTTTCTGACTTCTTGTTTTCCATAGTAGAGGACAGTCAAGGTTTACACTTGCACAGATAAGGGTGTCACCAGAGCAAATTTTAAAGCACTTTCTTCCATAAATGACAATGAATTGTCTTTTCTTTGTTGGAAAACAATAATTAGAGGAGGTCTAGCTGATCTGATTTGTTTACAGCACCCTACGACAAAGTCACAAAATGTTCTTACAGAAGTTGACTAGTCAGGAAAGAATGATAAAATACCGAGTAATGGGGGAAAAAAAAGATATAAAATGATTTTCAGTGTTTCCTAAGGGACAACAGCAGATACCTCAAGGTTCAGTGTTAAAATTTAGCATATTGAGGTTTTAGAAGATTGGACAAATAGGAAGCTTGTAGAGTTTTACAGATTTAACTTTATTTTATTTGTGTTAGTCGCAGCTGGGAAAAACTATAACTGATTTCATAGAAACATAGGCTGGTTTGGGTTGGAAGGGACCTCAAAGGTTATCTAGTTTCACCCCCACTGCCACATACAGGGACACCTTCCACTAGGGCAGGTCACTCAAAGCCCTATGTAATACTGACCCCTGAGGATTGCCACTCATCGAATAATAGAATCACAGAATAGTTAGGGTTTGAAAGGACCTCAAGATCATCTTGTTCCAACCCCTCTGCCATGGGCAGGGACACCTCACATTAAACCATGTCACCCAAGGCTCTGTCCAACTTCACCTTGAGCACTGCTGGGAATGGAGCATTTACCATTTCTTTGGGCAACCCGTTCCAGTGCCTCACCACCCTCACAATAAAGAACTTCTTCCTTATATTTAACCTGTCTCAGATTAGGCTTTCTTCATAGAGCCCTCTTGGAGATCAAGAAATCCCTTTGCATATAGTCTCACAACATAACGTTGCTGACAGCCAGGTCCATGCTGGCACCATGCAAATTCCTTGTGCAGCCACCCCATGTGTTAGAGCTGTGGCATCATTGCTGACAGGTGTAGGTTCAGGAAAGGCAGCAGCCTAATTTGAAACACCATCATCCCAGGTTCAAAGCATACTCACATAACTGTCCAAAGTGAATTAACCTTCTTCCAGTGAAGGTCGTGGATACGTTAACTTCAGAAACATGTTTTGTTTGTTTGGGTTTTGCCTTTGCACTACAGTACACTCTGAACATGCCTTGGTTATGACCCTTAGGGTATTTTGCTTTCTTCCATGCCCCAGGGCTTGTGACTTCTGCTTATGAACTCCAGGACCTGGGTGATGTTTTCAGTGCACCTTGGGCTTTAGCTGCCTCCCTGAAATCACAAAGCCATATGTGACCGAATGCATACCATTCTCATTTCTGCTCTGGGTTGTTCAGCATTGCTGTCTGTTTTGGGCATAAAGAAGTGCAGGCAGCAGCAGTGTGACCTTCTATTTAGCCAGAGATGTGAAGATAAAAGCAGGTTCCTTGGATTTTCTACCTCACACCTAGAGAACATAAATGTTTTGACCTTCATGTACATCTTTTTAAAAGACTTAGCAGCAGAAGTGCAGCTCTGGTAGGAAAAAGGGAATCAATTCCCTGCAGTAGCAACTTCAGTGAGCCTTGAATCAAATTTTGAAAATGATCAGGGAAGAGAAATGAAGGCAAAAACCAAAGAGATGAGTCATATTCCCAGAGAAAGGAGCTGAGGGAAGATGGGATGAAGGTATGTGCCTTTCAGAGTCTTGAAGTAAGGAACAGAAGAGATTCTTTGGAAATGCCTTGCAGATCACTGCCTGTCTGTATAAACACTGTTCATGACACCCGCCATCCAGGTTGCACTTCTAATGTATCTGCCTCAAAGCTGTCCCTGAGTACATGATGTTTGAAAGGGAGATGAAGGAGCTGTCATAGATAGGGCTGGTATACCTGGTCATTTCCTTCTGTTCTAGTGCAGATTATCAGTGGAAAATATCACTGGTCTAAGGCAGAAGCTGCTTTATATGGCTCTGTTCAGGCTTCGCCCTCCTTTTATCCTGGACTAACTCCTTGAATTTTTAACTTTTGTTTTTTTTTTTTTCCTAATTGGCACCAGTGCAAAGAGAAGAAAATCAAGCGATAAAAATCTCTTCCAGTAAGTGATCCTGGATCTGCATTTGCCATTAAAGTCTCCTTCACAGCAGGGTCTTAAGAAAACTCAAGGAATGCATGTCTGTCGAGTCATGAACAGGCACAACAAGTCTAAGCGCCTTCCTGAACCACTGCCTTAAAATAACTCCACCAATGGCCACTTGTGCAGTGACATTTTGGAAATGTGTACCACCTTATTAGAAAACAAGACTGTGAATACCAGGCAATCTATTGTGGTTGCTGGGATGTCAGCCCAGAATCGCAGCAGCCTTCCCATCTGCATAGCTGAGAAAGGCAGTTTTTATATTAAAATCATCATGTAAAATAACAAATGTTGCAAGATGGGAAGCCTCATAGATTGAAAAATGTCAGTTGGTTTTGTGGAGGTTGCTTACTTATTTTCACCTCATAAACATTTCAGAAGGGATTCTAGCACTTTGTTAAACTGCTGCAGTTTTGGAGCCTTCCATGTTTATGTATACACACCTAGTAAACTCCCTGAAGTAGCCAAAGCGCCTGGTTTCAGCAGCCCCATGGCTAGTGACTTGGGCTTTTAATTTTTTTTTGTCATGCTGGATTAACGTTCTGATAGACAAATCTGAGCAAGATGTGCACACTGCATCCAGATGCTTGTTCTCTGAAGAAATGTGAGGGCCCACCAGCTAACCTCTTTAGTCCAGGTGCACTTGCCCAAAGCGGGCTCATGTTTAAATGCCTAACTCCGAGTATTCTTTCTTTTGCAGCTGCAGCCAAATCTCTAGTTTCTGTTTGGAGCTATTTGCTTGACTTCAGACTCTATCCCATCAGCAGCTTACCCGTCACGCTCAGTGCAGGCAGGTCCAGCACTCTGTTAAAGACTTGTAGAGGACTTGTTGTAAGGCAGGATTCCAGCTTGACATAGGTCAGCTTAGCTCCAGCCAAGGTCATTGGCCAAATTCTTAACTGCTGGAAAGTTTAGTTGATTTAAAGTCATTGTGAAAATCTGTGCAGTTCTGTAAGGTGATTTGTCTCCACTTTCAGGATATTTGTGCTGACTTGTCCCCCTGGGAGCTGGTGGAGTACAGCAGTGTTTCCTCTGATTTCATCTGGTCTGAGAGTCCTCTCATTCTCCTGGATTACATTTTCATTTCAGTTACACCAAAGTAAATGCTACTGAGAATAAAGAAGCTATAACACCAAAATAATACTGTGAGATGAAAGGGGCCTTTTACTTATTTTGCTGGCTTATCCTTCAACCTTTCCCAGTGCAGGGGGTCAGCCCCAGCCCTAAACATCCCCTCTGACCCTGCTGGTGGAGTTCATTCTGCAGCTCACTAGCCATGGCACTTGGGGTACCTTTGCTGAACATCTCCCCATACATGTTTTCTAGGTAATATCAGTGGTTAAGCTTTCATCTAGTGAAAGTCAGCATGAGCCAACAAAGTCAGCAGTTTTGGGCCAGAGACAGGGAGATAAGTGTCATGGGATAAAGCTGCAGTGCAAAAGGTTTTTGTACGGGTGTCAGGGGATGTGTTTATGACAGTCACCAGGCTAGCTTAACCATCTGGACATCTTCTGCATCTGCGAGTGTTTTTTATTCCATTTTTTTTGTTGAGCCATATATCTCCCTCATCTGGAATATCTCCATTGATTTCAGTGAATTTCTTAGGATTTTCATCAGCACTAAAGAATATCTAGTTCATTGCTCGTAGTACTGACACTACCTCAACCCTGCAATGACTGTGGCAAATGGGCCAAATGCAAAGCTGGAGTAGGCAAGAATATCCTTCACTGGAAATCTTGGGGACAGATTTTGTGATCTTGTTTACCTGCGCAGATCAGACCTAATCAGTGTGTAAGCTGGCCAGAAAAAGTGTCAAAACAAAACCGGTGTAAAAAGGGTGTGCAAAATGAACATTGACTTTCATTTCACTGGGGCAAAGGGTATGTATTGAACAGCACAAAAGGAGAAGTATAATGCAGAGTACATGTATGAGAACATAGCTGTCTAAAGAATAAGAGAAAATAAACCCTGCATGCATTTACGTTATCTGCCTATTTAGCCGTCAGTATTTCAGTGAATCTATTGTTGCTACTACAGCCATCTGGAGCATGCAAAAAGGGTGAAGTTTGTGATTTTTTAAAAACCATTGAGGATGATTTCCTTAATTCCCAGCTCTTTGGAGGGCAGTACCTAAAGCAGTGCATAGATTGTGGGAGGGAAGATGCAAGTGACCTGCACTTTGGAACTTCCTTGGGTATAATGGTTGCTCTGCTCACATGCCCTCCAGAAAGCTGCTGTGCCTACCTGGGTGCCCATATTTGGTGTGCTACAGGGGCTTTTCCAGTAAGGCACATCTCTCCTGCCACACTCACACTAAGATTTAATGTCCATCATTCTGCTGCACTGAGAACTGATTGCATTGCAGGCAAGAAGCATTCACTCTTTCCCAATTCTTCTGCTGCCCAGGTGGAAGGGGAAAGGAACATGTTAAAGGCTCTGTAACAAGAAGGGTGATTTTTCCTGGCAGCTCTTTCAGTTTTGCTTCCAGAATGTGTACAGTTATCATTGACGACCCGTTAAATTCTTTCCTTTTCTTAGAAGAGGTTGGTGGATAGAAAGAATACAGATTAGTAGTCTGCTGGCAGTGGCCTGCATTTTCCACTGTGTGTGCTTGGAACATAGTTTGGTCTTGTGCCTCTCCTGATTTGTTTACCTTTTCCCTTCCCCTCTTCCTGACACCTCCCCCCCTGCCCATCCTCTATAAGCTGTTGGATACCTCTTTCAAAATTTTTAAGTGAGCCATTAAATCACTTTTGCAATTTCTCTGAAACCCCTGAAATTGCACATTTGATCTCCCAAAGTGTGAAGAACCAATGAAATGACCAAGACACGTTAATGCTTGGGTCCTCAGAACACTCCAAAGACACCGAATTTGGGTCCTTGATACGGAAACAAGAGCTTTGAATATGTTGTATCTAATCCTATACCCAAAGGTGCCATAGTTGTCAGTCTAAGCTGCTTTATTTGCAGATGGGGAAGTGCTCAGCACCTAGCGCAATGTCATACCTAGTATTGGTATAGAACAGGTAGGACCTCCTTGCTTTCTCTGTTGCTGCCATTTCTAATGTGCTGCAAAATCAAGCCTCCATTGTAGGAGGCACTGAGCAGCCAAAATGCAAAAAAAGGAGCAAAGGGGCTATAATAGCAGCTGAAAGGACCTTTCTTTAGTCGTTCCTGTTCAGTGTTTCTGTACCCTTTAAAACAGAATGTGGTTGAACAGAACTGGACAGGGACGGGACAACTCTGAATCGATCTGTACTGTAGAGCTTCACACAAAAATGCTCTTCAACCCCTCTGAGCTTGAACACCTGTGATTTTGAGTATCAGTGTCCTGACTTAAGTATCTAAGCCAAGTATTGTAGTTTGAAATTCTGCACAGTGAATTCAAATCTAGCACTGGGCTACAGTGAACAGCAGTGATCGCCATTTCATAGCCAGCTGATGGGTTTCTGAGAAATGAGAACTCCTATTTTCAGCCATTGTTAACATCATGAAAACGGCCACCTTGGTCTATGTGACATCTCTGCTACTTGGAATCAATGTTTTTGGGAAGGTAATTTTATTTTAGGAAGGAAAATAATTTTTACTAACAAAGATAATTTTAACTAGAGAGTTTCTGTCTTTCAATTCTTTAGCACATTCAGCTGGTAAAGAAAAGACTGGAGAGTCAAGCCCACCCAGGAACAGATTGTCCCCTTTCTTCTGCCCATGGCAGGGGGGTTGGAACCAGATGATTTTTAAGGTCCTTTCCAACTAAAACAATTCTGTGATACTGGGCTGTAGGTTTTTGCCATGCAAGGCTCTCTGTTGTAAAGTGTGATATATTTCTGCTGGTAGTACGTAACACAGAAGAGAAAAGGGATTGCTCCCTGCATCCACACAGTGATACTAGGGCTTGGGACTAGGGAGGCAGTGGACATACTTCCATATGAGATGTCAAGGGGTGCCTATGTTCAGACGATAAAAAGTTGTGGTTCCTAGGAATCAGTCCTGCTCCAGAACAAGCAACAGAAATAATACTGCTTCTTCTGCTGTTTTGCTCTAAAAGAAATATTAATGTAAAAATAGAGTAATTTAGAAATAGCTATCTTCCCCCAGCTATCTGTCACGGCAGCAAAACCCCCATAACAGTACCAGTCCCTGAGCCAAGGTTATTTCTAAACCATTTCTAATTCGTGGAAACTAATTTACAATATTTGGGGTGGTTTGGGAATAAGAAAAGTCGTTTTACAAATCATTGTTTGCTGCAGGAAAAGCAATTGTCATGAGCCCAGAGCATAAAAGCAATATGGGTTTTTTTTAGTGTATCAAGTCATATGACAAATTAGAGGGATACCAAATAGTATAATTTCAACACAGTTAAACAGCTCATTCTCTGCTTGCATGGTGATTATCCTCTCAGTTTACACAGATCTTTGCACTCCTGTGGTGCTTTAATAACATCACTTTAAAACCCTGACATTTGGGTAATGTGAGGAGTGGCAGGCACTCGCAGCACCTACAGTCATCTGTCACTGTCAGCTCCAGGCTGAGGTTTCTCTGCTTTCTAACTATGTGGCTGTATGTTTAGCTTAAACTCCTTTTTGTGACACTGGGTATTTCCCATATCCCCTAGAAGACAACCTGGGGAGACACCGGTTGGTGTTCCCAGCTGCCTGAAGCCTTGAGAGCCTGTGCAGACACCAGGAGAAGGGAGAGGTTTGCAGTTGAGTGTCAAATGCTGCTCATGAACCGTAGCTGCTCCCTGAGAACAGAGCTGGTTACCTTGTGTTATTTGTGTGGCAGTAGAAGGACCTGCTGAGATGAAGGAGAGGGGGAAAAAAACGCCTGAATAATAAATTAAAACCTTTTGTCTAAGAAACCAAAAAAACCACGTGAAAAAGGGATGGAAGAAGGGTAGGATTGAGATGCTTCATGTACTGGATGTGTGTGATAAATGTCTTGAAGAAGCAGTATCTGACTTTTCTCACCTTTCATTCTATGCAACCAGCCTTGGGTTTTCTAAGTACTGGTGAAATCACAGACAGCTCCACTGACATCAGTGCAATGATGGCATATTCTGCTGTCAAGGCTATTGACCTAATTGAACAGTAATTCAATTTATAACCTGGCTGAATCAAAGCCAGCCCTGTGCCTAGGATGAGACCACCAGGACTGGCTGGTAGCTGGCTGTGTTTTCTGGTTGTTGGCTATTTGGTCTAGTGAGAGCCAAATTCATCCCAATGAAATGGGCACTCCCTGCTCCTAACAATGAGGCTTTGCTACAGCAAAGCTGAGCTGTGGGGAGTGTAGGTGCTTCAGAACATAAAATGTCTTGTGATGTGACATCCCAACTTCTGTGGCATGATGCAGTTCAGTAGCCCAGTTCCAGATCCTCTCTCATCTGGTCTCTGGGGTTGTGTGCTTTGTTGGCAATGTGCTTGATTTGGAGCTGGAAGATAGGGCTTGGAGTGCTTAGTCAGTATTATCTGCTCTGTTTCATTCCACCGGTTGGTTGGTTTTAAATATATTTTGGATGCCTAATAATTCCAATAAGAAATTTCTAAAAGAACATCAGAAAAGCTATCCACAGTATTTAAATCATTATGTTAATGCCACTGAGTTCATGCGGCTAAGAGATTGCAAATCATTTTCAGATGCCGTCAGCATCTTTTTTTTTGTGCCTGTCTATGTCCTCCCATGACCATTGCTTGGAGAGCCATGCACACACTCGAAGGATTTGCTTTGAAGGGAGGGCTCAAATATCAAAGTGGAAAAGAAACGTTCAAACCTAAAAGCTGACCATAAAGCCCAGCACATCATTTTCAGCAGAACATTATTGTTACTCTGCTGACAAACTTCTTTTGAGGGCAGCAGCACAATCCAGCACCATTTCAGATTTGTCTTGAAACTGCATGTAACCAAAATAAATACATGGTTACATAAGAAAGTATATTATGTTCTTGCTCCTGGGTTCCAAGTCTAATTGTAAAGTAAGCACAAATCCAGTATTTCTGCTCTTACAGAGGTAGAGGGCCAGCCCCTTCCCAGAGGCGATCCAGTTGATTCACACCTGGGATAAATGGCTCAACCCAGTGGAAGAAAGGTGGTTTTGTCCCTTCTCCTAATGTTCTTGTAGAAGGTGTGGAGGCCTTCCGTGAAGGTGAAGGAAAAGGGACAGGCAGGGAGAGGCACTGAACAGGCTCAGAGAGCAGCCGCGTCTCAGGGAGGGCAGTATGTGGGTTTTGGACATAGCCCAGCTTTGTGTGAGTAACCAAAGCCCAGAGGATTACTTTGCTCACACAAATCAATAATGATTTATGCAGCCTCATTAGTATGCCAACAGCAATGCCTATAGTTATAGTGACTTAGTGCTTCGCATGGTACAAGCCTGCTTTCTGCTTCATATGACTAGGGAAAGAGTTATGTTGCAAAGCTGTGACAAACTTGTACTTTTAGAGCTAGGCTTAGAAATTTGGCAGGAGATAATTGTACTTCTTTGCCCCTAAAGGTGTTGTGAAAATATATGAATCATTGTTTGTTTCCAAAGTACTTGGACACTGTAACTTCAAATGGGGGTAGGAAAACCCATGAAGAAATCCAGTTTGCTTCAGGGCAGAGATCCTCACAAAAGACAAACATTGGCCTACAGAGGGAAAGGACCTGGCTGTGTGTGGCATGATGCAGAAAAGGACAAAGAAACATACAGTAAGAATAAGCAGGCAATGCTAGGACCTTGACTTTTCTGAGGCTGGCAGTCTTTCAGCTTTAATCCAGCACAAATTGTTCAGTTCCATGCAGAAAGGACTGGATAATGTTCTCTGCCCTGCATTCCCTATAGTAACAAAATTGAAGGCTCTCCCTGGCTTCTAGGCTAGGCTAGGATACAGCTGCCACAGAGGAGAAAACTGAGAGATAAAAGGGCATTTTCCATGTCATAATGTTCTGAACAGGATTTTATAGCCCCTAGGTATAGCATACTGTACAGTGCTCGGTATTCTGCCTCGATTTCTAGACCGGTAGTGCAGTAAAATGATTGTGTGTGTGTGCGTAAGCTCCTAAAGAAAGGACACTGCAGCAGAGAAGGTAAGTAAATCTAAGGCGCCTGGGCATCAGGACAATGACTGATTTAAAAGCCCACATGGAAGCGAGTGTTGAGCTTAATATGAGCTGACACACATCGACAGAGTATGATAAGGTAGTTACTTATGAAGGACAAATGAAAATGACACCCACCCTGGACAACCAAAGTTTGAAATCTCTTTACAAAAGAAGGCCAGTATCACTTTGGACACTAAGGCTCAGAGAGCTGAATACAAGGTCATCTAGTGAAGGCAGAAGTGAAGCTGAGACTAACCTCATGCACCTACACAGGCTGAGGGATGAATGTCTGGACAGCAGCTTTCAGAAAAGACCTGAGGTGGGTAAGCTGATCATGAGCCATTAGTGCCCTTACAGCAAAGTAGGCCAGCAGCATCCCAGGCTATGTTAGTGTGTGCATGCACCTAGAGTGCTGGGCTTCCCAGTATGAGGGAGGCATGGACACGCTGGAAAGGCCACATACTGAAGCATCTGGCATATATGAGCTGAAGCTGGGCAAGCTGGGGGTGTATAGCAGGGGTGAACTTATCAATGCATATAAATACCTAATGGGGGAGAAAGAAAACAGAGCCAGACTCTTTTCAGCAGTGCCTAGTAAATGTACAGGGAGCAACGAGCACAAACTGAATATAGGAAATTCCACTTAAACATCAGATTTATTTTTTTTTACTGTGACAGTGGCAGAACAATGGTCAGGCTGCCTAGAGAGGTTGTGGAGTCTCCATCTTTGCAGGTATTCAAAATTCAATGTAGTCCTGACCAAGGTTTTTTTAGTTGACCCTGCTTTGAGCATGGGTGTTGGAAAGGTCCCTTCCAATCTCCACCATGCTGTGATTCTGTGACAGAACACAGCTCTCCCAAATCCTAGGATAATGTTCTCAATGAAATGGTTACCGGGATTCTGGACTTCTGCTCTTTTTTTTTGTTTAAATGTGGCCAACAGAAATGTATGTTCAGGTACGGAGATGCACATGTGCAGATGGTCTGTAAACTTGTATGCATACCTGGAAAATCTCTCCATATGTAGACAAGGCAGTGTATGCAGCCAGGCTGCAAGAAGAAAATGTGAAAAATTGCTGAATTCCACCTAGACAGAATTTCCAGCTGGAAAAAAGAGGATGTGTTTGGGGAAACCTGGCCATGAGTTATTCCTGCCTCCAGGAACCTGTGCTGAGTCTTTCTCTGCACAGAAGAGCGTCTCTTAAAATAAATACTCA
Organism: Psittacus erithacus; assembly: GCA_009867235.2. Lineage (NCBI taxonomy): Eukaryota > Metazoa > Chordata > Aves > Psittaciformes > Psittacidae > Psittacus > Psittacus erithacus. The sequence goes on from WYDI02023208.1 coordinate 17,964, forward strand.
GCTATTCAAACAAGGTCTTTGTACACATAAAACAGTATATTCGTCACTCGATTATACTGTGGGTTACTTGCTATTCATCACTCTTTATGCTCTTCCTTTAAATATTTCTTAGCTATAATAGTCAAGGGAAAGAAATGAGAGTGCATGGTTGCATTTATACATAAAGGCCTCCTGCTTTTGTCATAACATTCAGCTTGTATGGGCACAATGAACTAATGTAGTTGTGCACTAGCTTAATTCATGTACATTGCTGGAGAAAAAATAAGCTGTAGAAGAAGAGAGTTTAGTGTCAGGGTTATTTTTACTGTTTTTCATTGTAGCTGTGTCATATAGCTCTCCCTCTGTGTTTCACTCCTCTCTGCAGTAATATGACTGCAAAATATATGAATGCAAAATATATGAATACAAAATGCTGCAAATTGAGTGACCCCCCAGGTAAGAGAGGGAAGGAATAATCGAGGAGCTGACAGTTCAGCGCTCAGTAACTTCTTCCTGTAACATTATATGGATCTACTCTAATCAGCAAATACCTTCCTCTTGCTGCATATAGAAGGACTTGGTCTGTCAGGTAACTCATTTACAGCAAACCCAAATCAGCTCTACGCGCAACATGGCCACCTCTAGAGGGCGATGACTGACTGATGAATGTTTGTGCTGCAGCAGAAAATGATTGCAGGATTATCCTGGATTAATCCAGTTGTGATGCTGCAACTGTTTAACAAATTACAACTTCACTGCAGAAAGATGCAGCATCTGACAAGGAAAAGTCTCTGTCCAGTTGAAGTGACAGAGGAAATGTGACCCAGTAATGTAGTAGACCCAATCTGGCCGAGGCAAACTGTCATGAGATCTTTAGTCCTCAGAAACACCAGGGACCTTAATTTCTAGTAAGGCATTTGTTTGTGCTGTCCCTTGCAGGAGCTAATCCATAAGTACATTTAAACCAGACCAAAACAGGGGAGGAAATCAAATCAGTTAGCATCAATTGTTCTGAACTTCCAGGTTTATACTAACAGCTTGCTCTGGTGTCTTCCAGCCCAGAATGGTCCTGCTGTACAAGCCACCATTCCAGGGATGGGTTTACCAGGAATGGGGGGAGGATGGTACTTTCCTTATTAACATAATTTGGTGCAGAAATTGCTTCCAAGGAGAAACAGCTGCCCAGCCCTACCTTTCATATGACTTCATATTCCTCTACCTGCATTTCAGGTAAGAAACTAATGGCAACAACTCCTGCAGCATCCTGGGATGTTGTGAATGGTCCATGAGTGTTTGTCCCCAGATTCCACACCACTGGTTTCTGTCTGAAGAATATAATTCACCTTCCCCGCTTAGCTGCCTCCTTAATTCTTCCATATCCTTTTTCCTGATGCCAATGAACTAAACTCCACATCCCAGCTCTGCACAGAAAATGGCGATCAGTTGTGTGGAAAGTGTAAGGCCAGGACAGAATTTCAGCACAGACAAGTATTTTCTTCTTGTGTGCATGTCTTTGAATTTAAGCTGCTGCTGCGCACTCAGTGCTGTGCTACATTGCCACATTTACAATTAGCTGTGGAGCTGGAGTATGTGCTCTGCAGCCAACATGCACATTGTGCTGCTCTGTGCTTTGTGAACCATGCCACAAAGTTTCATGGTCAAAAAGAGTTTATTTCAGTGACAGGTGACATTAGGACACATGTCTTTGACTAGGGAGTCAGCGTGAAATCATTAGCACCAATCCCTCTCTTCCCTCTTACCATGGAAAGATGGGGCTGGTTCTTAGTTCATCTATGCATTTAGCATTGACTACACATAGCATAGCTAGAGGGGATGGAAACATAGTCTCCTATTTTCATTTCTGTTTTACCAGTTTGAATTAGGACTAGGCTGATATTATCCCAGAAATATTACTATTTCCTTAGTACTTTGAGACCTCTTTGTGTGGTTTGTTGCCATTAGCTTGTGGATCACCCTGTCCACAGCACAAAAGGCCCTGTCACTCTTCTTGGTCATCTTCACTCCTCATGGATCTTGGACTATAAGCCATAAGCCAGTGCCATGGGCAGACAAGATAAATTGTCTTTTGTATTTCCCAACACATCCTTCTGCATCATAGCATGACTGCTACAGAAAAAACCTGCATTTCAATAGACTGACCTTTTGGGGGATTTTTTTATTTACTTTGTGAGTGCTTTTTATGGATTCTTCTATGTCATGACCCAGCACCTATCACAAACACTTAACTCTAGCAAAGGACTTTTTAAAAATGCGTATATAGAAACTGCTAGTAGAAAGCCTAACATTCCTGAAGAATGTTACTGTCTTCAGTTTTATATGCTACCTTCTCTTTGAGGGTTTTTGCTTCTCACGATCTATGTAGCTGCAAGAAGTCATCTGAAATAGAAGTGACACAGCAAAGGCTACTATGGTAGTTTGCAGATTTAGAAAAAACTGTTTTAACATAGTTTTTCCTTCCGAGGCAGAATGTACCTTCAGTTGAAAACCATGCGTGCACGTTGTTAATGCAGCATCTCTTTTGCATAGTTCTATTTTACAGTGAGTCATCTGCTGTCTGGCTTTGTATATACACGCAAAAAATAGGTAGTAAACAGCTTGGTTTCTGAAATTCCCTCTGATGTATTGACTGAAAAATCTGCGGTGGTCATGTTTTCATGTTTTAGTGAGAGAAGAAGAAGATTGAAAGTACAATAAAGAAAACTAGCAAGCATGTGTGTTCACAAGATTTTAAAGATGAGGTCTGACAGACCCAGATAGAGTTTCCACAGGGAAGGATGATAAAGAGCAAGATTGCTCAACACCTACAAAAGTGAACCTTTGCTAACTCCTGCTCTCTGAATAAGAACTTGTCTACTAAAGGAATCAAGGAAAACATTTAGGCAGCTTAATTGATTTGCAAACTACTGTTGGAAGAGTTACAGAAATTGCTTAGTGAGAGTATGAGGGCAGCAGGGAGGCAAGTTTGTCTTTCTTTTGAATTGTAACAAAAAAAGCTTCACGTCTTGTGTCCTTACCTCCTCCAATTTCCTTCTTTTTGTCCTCATAGTTGAGAAAATCACACTATATTTTTTTATTTGTTTATGGTTAAGGCAATAAAGATTTTCTCCAAACTCTTGGTTGCCCTAACTTAATTATACTTATAGTAGAATTAAACCACAGTAGTGCTGAGGATGTCTGTTTCTTGGGCACTCTGCCAGCTCAGTCACCACTATAAACCTTTTTCATTATCTGGGAAGTCTTCCTTAACAGCCTTCTCCAGAACATATCAAAAAGGTATCTGTAAGTTGTTGCTAAATCTAGTCGATTAAGAGCAGGAAATTAAAAGTTAGCACTCCGACACACTGTTTTCTTGGGTCTTGTTTTTTTTTCCCCCAAAAAAAACCACTGTGTGCTGGTAACATATGCCCTATTCCAAGGTCAGTAGCAGCCCGTGAGCATGACTAATTGCTCAGATCTGAGTCTTTCACACCTCCCAGTCAGAGATGATAGTTGTGTGCATCAGCAACCATTTCTGGAATCTTTTAGATTGTATGCTTTTGTAGGAGAGCACAGTGATAAATTGGTTTTGCAATAGAAAGACTGCATGTTATTTTTCTAAAAGAAAAAGCCACAACTTCACAGTGGGCTCATTGATCAGTGGAGAGCCTAAAAGCAAATTTTAATATCAGGTCTTAGACGTCCTCTTGAAGTCGAAGGAGATGACGATATGGTTGCATTCCTCAGCCCACTCTCCCACTCACTCTGGTGAGGTGCTAAACTTTGGTCAAATGAATCTCAGCCATTGTCTATACTTTACCCTGTGCTGTGAAATACTGAAATGACCACATTACCAGCATTCAGTTGTCTGTCATCAGCTTACTGCCAGTGGCGCAGCTCATGTCTCCCACCAGCCTCATCACCACCAAATGTGGCAACAGAATGGAGGCCTACAGAGATCCTGCTTAAAGAGCTTGAGATAGGGTTTGCCTGTGTGCTGCCTCGCATCTTTCCAACAGAAAAAAAAGAGAAGAAAGAGAAACCAAGTGCCTAGAACTCAGTAGCTAGTAGGCAGCACCTCATAGTATGTAGCAAAGGTATCCCATGAATCTAATAATATCTTGTGTTCAGGTTATGGTCATAATTTTTCCTATGAGATCCTGCTCACATGTTTTATAGACATCAGTCAAGTACTGCAGTGTCCTTGGAATTCCAGCAACAAGCCACCATCTAAATGCAGGTAGCATTGTAAAAGAGAGTGTTAGTCCAGCTCTCTTCTTGTGGCAGCATTTTTAGCTGCGTTTCAGCAGTAAGGTATTGTTTGGCTCTACCCTTTTGATTCTGCTGCTGCTGTAGCATCCACAGAGCCCACCTGGATCTCCGTAGCTGTCTTCACTGTTCTGCTGTGCTCTACAATGGCAAAATGGTCCCAAACTGCCTGTTCCAGCCTGCCATCAGTGTGGGTGCTCATGTGGCTAGCACTTATTTGTGCAGCACCACGCTGGGCCGTGTTTTGCTCCTGTATCTGCCTGTACTGAGAGATGCTATAGAAATTCTTGCTTTGCCTCTCCTTGTTATCTGGGGCTGTACATTTGTGTTGTGCTCATGTGTTGTGCAAAATCAGCCTCCCATTCTTAATTGACTCTTTTTTCCTTTGATACCTCAGTCAGGCAGTGTGATAAAAACATGCTTTACAATGATCTAACCTGATTTGGTGCTTTAGGCCAGCTCTGCAAAGTTCTGCAGCCATCCTTATCTGAGAAATGAGCTGTGGGACAATATGACTAAATTCTTGCTTTTCTCTAATCATTCTGATCAAGACAGATGATGGAATCAAAGCTTTTGCTCCCTGGCTAGCAAATTTTCCCCACTTATCTCAAAGTTGCATTTGAAATTTCCTTTTGTTCTCCATTGCTTGTAGGAAGAGATTTTAGCAAGTTGGAGTAAAAACTATTTTGAAAGTATTGTGCCTATCTATTTAGAGAATAAAGTCACTATGAATTAACAGTTCAGATGCCTGCACATGCTGGAATTTTAGACACCAAAACTGGTCTGCAATTGCTGTGTGAATCAATTGAAAACTGAAATTCAAAAAAAAGAGGCAACAGACTTATTCTAGTGAGGCAAACAGGGAAAGAAATAGGTCCTCTGATACTGCTTAGGGAAGATAGAAAACTTCATAGCTCACACTTTGCAATCATTTCTATAATTGAAAAGTGTCTTAAAGACTTAAATTCTTGTGACTTGCTTTACCAAACACACTCCTTTTCTTATGCTTATGTTACAATAGTGTCGGTTTGCTTACAATGCACTAATTTCTTCCTGAAGATAAAGCAGTCCTTCTGAAGTTATTCCTGTTATAACTGAGAAATAAAGTAAAAAACACCACCAAAAAAGTACCAAGACATCACGTTTCTGTACTGCAGAAGTGAGAGGTTAGAGGACTGGAGATGCTGCTGAAAATATTTCCACTCGAATGGCTGTCTGAATCTTGAAAGAAAAAGGAAAAAAAAAAAAGCCCACCACCACCAAAAACCTAGACCCTTAATTATAATCTAATCATCTTGATCACAGCAATAAATACAACAAATGTGAGGCAAGTATGTGTGTGAGAGTACAGGACAGAGAAAGGTTTAGGGCAAGGATCAGTGGAAAATCTTTAGAAATGATGTAAGAGAAAGCACAGGCAGGGATTGGAGTTTGTAGCCTACAGCAGAGACTATAAAAACTCTGAAAGAAAGCTGAACATTAGGGACAAGTTAGGGGGAAGAACTTAGCAGGACCACTAAGGCTGGAATTTCTTGTACCCAATGCAAGGTAAGAGGCGAGAGGACAGAGATGTTTTGGGGATGTTTTGTGTCTTCTGCTCTGTTTACAGAAGCTTTCTTCCCTTCTGTGCTTGCTTCCTTTTATTTTTCTTTCTTCAGGTTTTGGTATTAACAAGCATGCACAAGGTATGCACATGCCCATGTCTGATGAGAAAAGCACAGCTTCTTTTTCCACTTTGGGATTAAGATAATAAGGTGCTTATCACCTAGTATTCTTGGTACTAAAGCTGAACTAATAATATTCAGTGGAAACTTACTACCTTCAGTTAATCAGCCAATATCTGCAGTAAATGTGTCAGTGTATGTTACAACAATGACTAGTTACTTTCATGCTTTTGCAGTGCTTTGCAGTAAACTGCTGTCTGTTTATATTGTTATGGACTTTCCTCTGTGTACGTTATTGTCAAACGCATATTACTTTCAATATAAACTGAAGAGCTATGACATAATAGTTCCTTTGCATTGCAAAATAACTTATGTGGTAGACAAGTTTGCTGCATGTAATGTATGGTAAACCACAAGATAAATGATTTATGAGATGTCTTTAATTTATGAATCTGCAAAAGGATTTTATTATATACTGTATTAGATAGATGTTGATCCAGATTCTTCCACAGTCCTGCAATAACAGAATAACCCTGCAAAAACATTCCTACGCAGAGCAATTATCCAATGATCTGGCTACTTCAGCTTTGTAAATGAAGGCAGACTCTGATTCAGTGATAGTCATTGTCATTTCTTCATTCTGAGTTCAAAACTATTTCACTGTTTCTTTTTGCCTGCCAGACTGGAGTTGCACAAGTACATACATGAGAATAACCTTTAGTTTAGATGTCCAGAGGCTACAGTAAAGTTCAGAATCCACTAATTTTCGAAGCACAAGCACATAGTGCCCTTAGCATTCCTTACTTGGCTTTTCAATTTGGAATGACCATCCCCTCATGGGGAGTGCAGAGCTGAAAGCTGAGGAGCTGCAGGAACATTTTGTACTCCTACCGTCTGATTCACTCAGAGAGCATGAGACAAATTACTACATTTATCTGCTTCTGCTCACCTGTATTTAAAATTCAGCTCAATTTACATTTCTTGCAAAACACTATAAATGAATGAAGAATACCAGACAATTAATCCACCCTAAACCAGGCAAATCTATGGTGTAAATGATGGGAAAACTGCAAAATATAAGTGGCCGGGCCAGGGATCCTCAGTATTTGAAAATACATGCCGTGCTGATTTCAGTAGATTAGGGCTTTGTTTTCACTTTTGAATGAATGACCAGGGTACCTCTCTGGGCTTCTAAAACAGCAAATTAAAAATGTGAACCACACAACAGTTTTAAGAGCTCTCTTGACTGACCATGACAACGATTGCAAGGGATTGCAACTTTCTTTTTCATCTCAGTCAACCCAGAGAAACAGATGATACTCTCTAATTTCCATTTGCAGTGCATCTTCACCAAGACTTTTCTTCAAGTAATATCCTTCCTCAGAACACTTAAGTGTTTAACCAGTAAATCAGCATCAGTGTTTGAGTCTCGTTAAGAAATTGTAATGCCATTCTTGTCTCTTACTAGCTTATCTTGAAGGCATATCTTGAAGGATATTTTTACTAGGCTTTAAATGGTCTCTGTTTTTATACTGATAAGAGTATTCTGTTAATATACTCTTCATACCAGGTGTGAAGAACTTCTGCTTACCACTCCAATGATGAGAGGAAAGGAGATATTTTTTCTAATACAGAAATATATTTCTTGATTTTTATTGATAGAAAAGTTTCTTGGTTTTACTTCAAATGCTGGATGGCACTCTAATAATGAATGGTTTTTAGTTCTCATGCTAAAGATGAAGAAAGCTAAATGTAAAATTGTTAGAAATGGTTAGAAAAGTTGGCACATTCAGTTAGTACATATATAAATAGCAGAGGGTTGAGAGTTTGTTGGCAATGAAGAATAGTCTAATAATGTTTTGTTTTCCATTATGCATACCAGAAATACTGCAGCTCTTTCAATTACCTTACTTAGGAAAGGTGCAAATAGGTTCTTCCCATTAAGAGGTATTTTCTTACACTTCATATCATCCTCCTTATATAAAAATCCCAAGGCTTCTAGATGGATTTTACCACTTCTATATGTGTCTCCAGCTTCATGGTCTACTTTTATGTAATTGACTTGAGCTGGGAGTTTCAATTTCTAAAATCTGTTGTTAAAAATGGATTTATTACGCAGTGTAGTCAGTTTTGCAAGATGTCCAAATTGTCTCCTTCCTGCCTATTCTAAGGAGAAGTGTCCTAATTTGTTCTGTGCGGCCATTTCATTTCATGCTTTGTATTCAAATGAAGAGATGAGAAGCATGACTGACTGGTCTTCCACAAGCGTTTGTTCAACTTTGATAGTTATTTTTTCCCTGAATTGTGCTTGTGTCTGTTAAGCAAGCGTGCGTACCTCAGCAAGGTTGTGTTCATTTGTACACTTTCCAAACTCTGCATTGGAACTAGAGGACACATTTCCAGTCTTTATTCATACAAGTTTTGCATTTTGTGTGATGTTCCCACAAGCTTCCTGTCTTCCACAGGCAGGGTCAGTGCAGAGTCTAGCCCAAGCCCTGAAGGAACTAGGCCATTGCTGCATCTGTTTTATCTGAGTACAGATGGTAGGAATAGTTACATACTGAGCATCTCTGACCACATCTGTGCCTACCAAAAGCACAGCTATCAATAGCTTAGTCAGCATTTGTAATAGATAATTAAGTAAAAAACAGGCTAAATGACTGTCATTGTGATAACAAAACATGTCAGGACCAAACACTGCAAATCGTACAGTGAGTGCAATTATTGAAATGAAGACTTTGAAAAGTTATGACTAATCAAAGTGTCTTCTTGAGAAACCTTTAAGGAACTTAATTTTCAGAAAGTGGAACATCCTTGGCCTTGAAATACTGTCTGACAAAATGTTTCATTTGGAATACAGAAACACCTAGGCATTATCTCAAAATCACTACTCATACCTCCTCTTGCAGAAGTTCATGAATTTTAAGTTCTCTCTGATTCCATTAGATGAAAACTACCTGCATCTGTTTATCTATGTAGTCAGGAAACTGAAAATAGAGGGTAATTTACTTTACAGAATTTGTCAAGTGTCTATACCATATATCTAATGGAAATACATGGCATTGTTTAAAAATCTACACCTACTCCAGAAATTAATAGCACAATCTGACACTGACTGCTTACATTTAATTTCACCAGAGTCCCATGATTCAAAGTCTTGCTTCAGTATCTTTTTAGAAAGCAGTATGCAAGAAATGTTCCATATCACAGCTGTTGAGTAAAAACAAAAACACCGCTTCCACCTATGTTTGGACTCTGCTTTTGTTTCTGAGGGTGGATTTTGTTTAGACTTTTCTCCCTTTTCTTTGATATTTGCATGACTAGAAACTTACACTTGAGATACACAAGGTCCCTTAAGAATTTTTGAAATCACTAGAGCTGCTGGTATGGGCATATTTTTCACTCTGTGGTAATGAATGTGATCAGAAGATCCACCCTACAACTTAAAAAGCAGGGAAAATTTTTCTCAGCAGGAGCAGACTTGCTCTCAGAGCTTCACACAAGCCATGTTGAAATTGTTCTTTTGGTAAGATACTCATCCATCATAGCTTTTTTTGGCCAGGGTAGATTATCATCAGGTGTCCATTCCCAGGCTAGTAAGGCCAATGTTAGGATTCAGTGGTACATTTGATTGATAGGTTCTATTTTGTAGCATTGGAGCAGCGATAAAAAACCTCAGTAACTGTCTTGCATACACAGCTGTGATTTCCCCATCCAGTTGGAAGAGGTTCTTTTGGCTAACAGGTAACGGAGGCTCACCAGTACCATCCCAGTGCTTGTAAAGCAGGTCTGGAGTCCTAATGGCACTGCTAGAAGCTTCCCAGTACCTGTAGGGTAGTCATGCTTTGGCTCTGCATCAGGTCAGCTTCGGAGCATACAGCACAGAACCCCAAGGGCTTCTGAGCTCCTCCACAATATGCTCGTTGCAAGAGCAAGGTTCTCACTTGTAGGTGAGTTCAGGCATGTCCCATACTGTTGTTGCAACAACAAGCAGAGCATAGTCATCGATATATAGTGGCAGCTGAAGAGAAAGTTTATGGTGCAAGGCATGATGTCTTGCCTCAGCTCTCTTGCTAACGGGCCAGCAAGAAAAATAAAGCTCTTGCAATTTATGCTTACAGAGTAATCTCCACAATAACATGAAATATGATAGTTCAAATGGGTAAGAGCAATGATAGCTGTTACCATTTTTGACAGGCAATGGGTTTGGAGCTTAGTGATGAATTGCATGCTATCTGGGGTTTGTTCAGCCCACTTATCTTCCAGATGTCATTTTGTTTTTTTGTTTTGTGTTTTTTGTTTTGTTTTGGGTTGTTTTGTTTAAAAGAAAAACATCTTTTAAGTTTTCTGGTTTGATGTTGGAGACTTACAGTTTATTTGGTAAAGAATTTTGCTTTCTTGTGATCTTTTATTGGAAAATGGCTCTGCATGGATTCCTGAGAAGTTTTGAATGTTTATACTGCTTTGATAAGGTAGGATAATGTTCTCTCTTTTATCTTTAATTTTGTTTTAATTGGACCTGCAATGAGATCCCTTATTATATGAGAAATTTTAGTTTTGACACTTTTCAAGCTAAAATATCACTAAAACACATAAATATGTCTGAATTTCAGACTTGCAATTACATTTAGTGAAAAGTAAACCATATTTAATGTCAAATATCACCAGACCTTGAGATATTAAAGACATGGAATTATATCCCAATCCCTTAACCTATCTGTGTAAGATTGATGGTAAAGTGTTTTCCAGAAGGATGAAAATTCAATAGAAGTGGTGAAGGTGAGTTTTGCAAAGGCCCATGTGGTCATAACAGCTTTGCTTATTCTCCCTCTACTCTGCTCTCGTGAGACTTCACTTGGAGTATTGTGTGCAGTTCTGGTGTCCTCAACATAAAAAGGACATG
>WYDI02023208.1:36887-57946 GCA_009867235.2 Psittacus erithacus
CAGCCAGCATGGCTTCACTAAGGGGAAATCCTGCCTGACCAATTTGGTGGCCTTCTATGATGGGGCTATGGAACTGACGGACAGGAGCAGAGCAGTTGATATCATTTACCTGGACTTGTGCAAAGCGTTCGACACTGTCCCACATGATATCCTTGTCTCTAAATTGGAGACACATCAATTTGAAGAATGGACCACTCAGTGGATAAAGAATTGGCTGGATGGCCACATGCAAAGAGTCGTGGTCAATGGCTCAATGTCCAATTAAAGACTGATAATGAGTGGTGTCCCTCAAGGGTCAGGGTTGGGACTGATCTTGTTTGACACCTTGTCGGTGACATGGACAGTGGGATTGAGTGCGCCCTCAGAAAGTTTGCCAGTGACACCAAGATGTGTGGTTCAGTTGATACGCTGGAGGGAAGGAATACCATCCAGAGGGACCTTGACATGCTTGAGAGGTGGGCTAATGCCAACCTCATGAAGTTCAACAAGGCCAAGTACAAGGTCCAGAGCCTTGGGCAACACGGTGTAGTGGAAGGTGTCACTGCCCATGGCAAGAGGGTTGGAACTGCATGATCTTGAGGTCCTTTCCAACCCTAACTATTCTATGACTAATGAGATCAGGCAAATGAGTGACACAAAGCACAAAATTCCTCCTTTCCCAGCATCATCAGCACAGTTTGCAGTTTTGTGTTGAGATTATCACTTTGGGGGAGCTGATTAATTCTTAAGTTTGGGATTGCCTCATTTATTAGAACCATCTGAGTTGCCTTGATCGCTGTATTGATAGTCAGACACTACCGGAAGCATGGACCACAGATCAGATGAGCACTAGCTATGAAACCGTAGTAAGCCTGAACCTGTAGGTGGAAGCAGGCTGAGGCTTCTGCACTCAGAGATGTAAAACAGGACTGAGCACCCCACTGCTGTTGCTTACACAGTAGATAACAGCCCATTCCTGCACAAGTTAGGATAGTTACCTTTAGAGACCAGATAATGAATTTTGAAGTGTGAAAATTATTGAGCAGATTCAGTCCCCTGCATTAATATAATGTGTGTAGTACTGCCTGGCAACACAGCAGAAACTCTTGGAAAAGAGTAGATCAAATGCAAGTCCACTTAACAGCTTGTTCTGGCACCCACCAGTTAGGGCAGGGCCCAGATCCTAATCTTGCTTATCAATGTCAAGTCCTAAAGCTTTGAAAGCATGGGAAAAGCATGCAAGAAGACATGAGTCTTCAGAAGAAGTAGATCCATAGACAGAGAGACCAAGATTCAGGAATCTTAGAAAAAGCTGCTTTTAAATATAAAACATCACTTTCTCCCTAGTAAGTGCTGAACTAGATATGGTCTGGTTTGCAAGCTGGGGAGAGTGTGTTGGCTGTCCTGTTGTGGCTCGGGATGGCCACGAGAGGGGAAGCTTCACTGCCTGCCTGCCTGCCTGTCTGCTCAAGCCTTCACAGCCTTTCCCTTGGGCATGACTTTACAATTTCCTTCTCTGTTTAACTACATTTCCTTCTCTGTTTAACTACAAAGCATGACGGTGTTAAAAATAATGCTGCAGAACCTGACCTCCCCCACCCCACAATCCAGTCTGGGAAATTAATTCCCCTTTTATCAAGTGAGACTCACTATGACCCCAGCAGCCCAAATTTCTCTCCTGCCCCCCATCAGCTTGTGCCTACAGGTTTGGAAAACAGTGCTGCCCTTGACAAAACAGACTAAATATCAGCTCTTGGCTTTCTTTCTCTTTGCTTTTTCTATGTCATAATGTAACAGGGCAGCTATCTGAAAAAGGGACAAAGAGGGCTACACAAATGGCTCCCCTACATTTGAGATGTTTTGTAGCAACTCCAGTGTGACTGATATGGTGCTTCTTACATACATGGTACACTGTAGGTTCCTCTTTCTTGACCTCATCTGAAAAGTAGAGGAAGTGAGAAATGGCCTGCTGATGCTCTGGGCTTCAGCACGTGCCTGAAAGGTGTGAGGAAAGGAGACTGCTTGAATGAGACCACGGACTAGACAGATACTTCTGGGTGTGGTTTGCAGAGCCCCCAAAGCCACCAGCTGAGTGAGCTGCAGAAACTCTCAACATCTCCACAATTAAATAAAACTTTTGCTGGTGGAAAAAATACTAAAAAATTCTGAATTAAGATGGGAACGCTTCTTTTACATGCATATTTTAAAAATTGCAATAAAATATTCCTGCATAGAAATCTTATAATTTTCTCATGCCCTTATTAGTGAAATCATCAGGAAATGTAACATACGGAGGAAAAACCAAAACCAACCCACTCCCATTTTCAATCTCTTCAAAAGGCTGTTACTATACAATTTTGAGAACAGTGCATTGCAGGAGATCCCATAGGAAAATTCTGCTAGAGTTCATCTGTTACTGTGAAATACTTTCTACCTCCTTGCTTATCTTAGTCCTAGTTGGCCCTGGAGATTTCAAAGATCCTGGCTAATGGACCACCTGAAGTGTATGATACTATGCATGAAACAATTCCACTTTATACATGCAATGTATCTACTTTCTTTAATGAATGGCAGTTAACCTGTGAAGAAATCTGTTTGCTGACAAATAAAAGCAGGGATAGTGGATCAACATTAGCCAGTCTGTAAAACAGGCACAACTCCTGCCTATTCTTTTGTAAGACAAGTGAAGCATCTTATTTTTAAACACATCTTTGGCTGCTTCTGCACAGCTGTTCTTTCTGAACAATAAGTTATTAGTGGGATGAATGAAGGAACAGATGTTGCAGTAACATTTTTATTATCCCTATGATGTCCTTCCCCAGATTTTTCCCCTCTTTCCTTGTTTGTCTTCCCTGTGCAGGAAAGTGGTTGAGCTGCCTAAAAGACGTTTTGGAGTTCCTCTTGACCGGATTGGAGTGAGCCGTCTTGGCAACACCAAGGGTTAGCAGTTCCTGCAAGTAAGCCAAAATATTCATGCTTAGAGAACCCCACCTACTTTCAGTTACATGGAGGTACTCAAGTCGTGCCAGTAGGCTTGGAAAGAGTGGCTTGGGGAATGACGGCTTCTTACAACGTGGATTGTGACTGTCAGTTTAGCTTGAATGTTCTAAATTACAACTTAGTACCCCCCTACAAGAAAGCAAGTATTCATGACATTTTCATCTCCTGTGGACCACCTCACAGTGTGCTTGTTCAAGCCTTGCATTTCTGACATGGGAAAATGTAATGCTTACTGCTTTTCTGCCTACAGGTGCTTCTGTTCTGAATGACTGACGCTGTATTGGAAACATTACAGAAATTTGGAAGATGCATCACAACGTACCTTGTCATTGACTAATGATACAGTACTCAAGGAATTGACCTCCTGCAAAATTGTTTCACACTGCATTTTACAAATGTTGCATTTACAAATAATAACAAATTCAATTCATCAAGTCATAATGCTTTCAAAGTTGTGCACGCTGTCACTGATCGGAGGGGACAGAAAGTATGTATATAATTCAATTGCATGGCATTTATTTCTTAAACCAGCAGAAGTTCATTATCCTAGCAAGGACTGTTAGATTTTTTTGGATTGAAAATAAAACCTCCAGAGATGCCAACAGCAGTTTGCTTTGCACATTTCTTTCAAGAGGGTGTTTGTTTGGTAGAGGAAGGGAAGATTTAACAGTTATGGGACAAACCTAGAATTTATTTCAGCTGCTGTTTGGGAGATGTCTACTGACTTCACTTGGAGTTCGTCTGAATAAGAACGGTGACAATACCTTAATATTTGTCCTGGTGGCTTTAGTAGTCTTTCTCATATCTCTGCACCATATTCAGACATATTTTCATTGTACGGCAGATCCTGAAATGTGGTGAGACTTCTAGTTTCCTCCTCTAAGCTGATGAACATATTTCACTCCTCCCTATGCATAACATAGGATAGCATCCAAATATGAAGTCATCTACTTCCTAGGCCATCTGCACCATATGCCTTATTTTAGCCTCTTCATGTGTGCACAGGACATAATCCGACATCTAATTCTGACAGTTCAAGTACTTCTTGCTCTGGTAAAATGTAAACATATCCTCTCTATTTCAGAGTAAACCAGGTTATCTTAAATCCTGTTTCAGGCTTTTCTATGCTTTTTCTTTTTTCCAGATTATAAAATATAGCTGAAAAGAGCTGTTTGCTGAAATCTCAATGCTCAGATTTGTAGCTGATGTTTTCTAAATCTTACATGCTTCTTCTTGGACTTTGGTCCACGTCGGCTAAATTCCTTGGATTGCTATTTTGGGTATCTTCCTTGGCATTGCAAAAGAAGATACATTGAGAAGGGGATTATGCAAGACAAAGATAAAAAAAATCTTTACAAACACTCTGTATCAGGCAGAGAGTATGGCTGGAGATAGGATTTGGGGTGTTGAATTCTTAATCTTGTATGAGGCACAAAGCACCAGACCATCAACCAAGGGAAAATAGAGTCAGCTTCTTAGTCAGCTACAGGAAAAGAGCTGGGAAGCCTGTGTGTCTTTGAAGTTAAAGCTATTGTAAGAATTGGGACTTTGGAGCAATTGCCCCATTTCAGGCCATGGTGGGAGATGAGGGTCACACTCAGGAGGGCAGGTAGTATCCAATTTATGCCTGGGAGGGGCCAGTGTTCAGCCATAGCAGGGGCTCTTCCCATTTTACTCTGTGCTTACAGCTCTGCCCTGAGACCAGCACTGGCCTAGCCACAGGAAGTTTTCAAGAAACTTTGCTTTTCTTCACATCTGCAATATAAGCTAATGCTGATGAGAGCAGCTGCACAAACCAGAGAATCGCATCAAGAGGTGCCCCTGTCTTTCCCATCAACCAGAGCAATCTTTAGCTGAGTTGCATGATCATTCCTCCCTCAGCGGGTGAATTGCGTCCTTACGGGTGAGGTGAAGCACTGCAGATGCTCTCGAGACCAAGATCTTGAAAGTTGTAGAAAGAAATAAGAGCTGTAAGACCCCATGTGGTCATATTGGGGTTTTGTCCCCTGCTTTTCCTCTGGTCTTACTGCTCGTTTTCTGTGTTAAAATTGCATGTGAAGGCTTGAAGAGCTGGACTGAGTGGATGCGTGTAGACTGGCTGACTAAAGACAAGATTTTCTGTCCATGTTAGAAGTGGGCCTGCAAATGCAGTCCCAGACAAGCCCAGCCTTTTGCAGTGCACTGCCACCAGTTATCCTAAGGCTACTCTGGGGTTCAGCGAACAGTTATCTTCTTGCACTGAGCTCATCCGGTCTTCAGATAATCGGCTTGCAAGGTAGCCATATGTATGGGACATGGGCAAATTATGGAAGTGATGACCAGACCATTCATACAGCTGTCAAAAGCAGCACGAACAGAGTCATTGCATGATGTATTTTGAAAGGCTGAGATCAGAGGAATCCAGTGCTAACATAGCAGCTTTGCAAAGATACTGCTGGATCATAAGGGTGTTGAACAGTTCTCAAGTATCTGGGCTTCCTAATAAAGAGAGGGTTTAAAGCCTGTTAATTGTGAGCAGAAATGTCCTTTACCTGAAGGATTATGTGAAAGCAAAGCAAGACAGAGGTGTCCGTAGTGGTGTTACTTGGAACTGGGAGCTGGAAGCTTCAGTCCTGTTTTTGGCTTCTGCAGTACTGTGTGGATTACTTGGGAGAAAGGAACAGCCTTTCTGTTTCTTTGCCCTACCCATCGCAGAGCACTCTATGACCACCTGTGGCTCAAAAAGCACTACTTGAAATCCATAAATTGGCAGGTGCTGTTTGCAATATGATGATATCTAAAAGGCTGAACACCACAATTTGTTTTCATAGACAATGTTGGATAGCTTCTCTCATGGTGCCTAGCATAGAGGTCAACAAATGTGAAATGAAGGTATACTGCAGGATCCATTGCAGTAGATTTGCCTTGTGTTGCCTGTTTGCAAATCCATTCAGATAGATAATAAATCAATGGGGTCTACTACAATATCTGAGGCAAACCGCTTTAATTATTGCCTGTGGGTCATTAACTTTAGCAAGAGTGACTGCTCAAGCATGGGGAAGGTGTGAGCAGCCACAACGTGGACGGTGGCACTTGAGAAATAATTTCTGTTCTGCTTTTATAGGAGAAAGAACAGTACCCTCATAGTGACATGTTGAGGGTGAGCCTAGGGAAAGCATCATCACCTTTGCTTCAAATTAGTAAATGAATTGAGTTCAACACTTGCTCGTCACTCTAGTAGAAGCATGTAACATAGCATCATGTAGCTCCTGTAAGGACATAGAGGAGTAGTTTGGGTACTACAAGCAAGTAAATAACCGTGCTGATAGGCTGTAGAGCACCATGTGGGCTAAAAATCACTGCTAAGGAGCATGGTGTATTGCACTTCAGGAAATTCCTGCATCTAGGATTAAAGCAAGCTATTAAATAGCCACAGATACTATATTCCTTTTCCTGACTTGCTGGTGAGTTGTCACACTGGGTCAGGAGGGCATGACTGCAGCCTGCTGCTCTGGCTTTTCATCGCACTGTGATTTCCTGCAAGCTGAAAGCATCTGAGCTGAAGACCAGCTTGAGGCATGCAGTGAAGCTCTTGTAACACACCTCCCTTTCAGGTGGAGTGCCAAACTCTTAAAGAAAGAGAAATCATTCTCTTGGCAATAGGCTATGATTTTTTTCCTGGATTTGGTGCTGTTGTGAGGGTATGTGAAAGTCTGCTCCCACATACCTTTTCACTTGCACAAAAGCAACAGGAAATGGGTTATGAAATAACAAAGAATTAACGCCAATAGCAAACTGCATTTTGCATGTCATTAGAGCTCACTGATATAATCAAGCTGGTTTTATTCCATGGATGTTGGCTTCGCCCTGTAATAGGATGAATACATCTCCTGTTAATGAAGTACACAAAAAGTACTGCTGTGGTTAAGCATGCACTTCTTGCCAGACCCCAAGGCAATGAATGTAGCCTGGTAATTACAGCTTTGGGAGAGGTGAAGTTTTGAAGAATATGTAGCATGCAAGCTGCAGTTAAATAGCATAACTTGGTGGGGGCTGGAGAGAGAGTTCAATTCTAATCACAATCAGTCCATGCATTACTAGGAGCTACCAGATTCTGCTCTCATTTACAGTCTTGGAAGACGCAAAGTTAACATCAGGATTTACTCTGGGAATATGGTCCTTTTTTTTTTTTTCAAATATATGTGGATAATGTGACTTAAGATGAATGTATGTAAGAACCAGTGATAGATCATGATCTCTTCTTTTTGGACAGGGGAAGACATAATTCTGTACTAGAAAAAGACAGCTAGCATCTGCACTGGCCAGCCAGATGAGTCAAAAATGTCTGCTTAAAACAGCTTTTAGAGGTGAATAGTTAGAAAGCAGAGGGTCTGGTCAAGTCCTATGGGGATAGCAGCTCACACATATTCATGAGGGAGACACAACTCTCATTACTGATTCTGGCCAAAAGGAAGGCCTCTTCAGACATATTAAAAGAGACCAGTATTGCTATACCTAGGTGTTTAATGGGAGCCTTTTTGCCATTGTAAACTTCAAATGAACCATTACGGTAACAAGAGTCTACATTGAGGGAAACATGCTGTTCCTTGGGCCTCTGTAGAGGGTGAGAAAGAAAACAACATGTGCTTCTGTGCAACAGAAAATCTTTATTGGAATGATACCCAAGGGATCCAGACTTCTGTGTCTGTCCTCCCCCAAACCTACTGCGCACACTGACAGGACAGAACAAGGAACAGCTCTGGCTCAGCAAGTCGAGGCAGGCAGTCCTGAGCCCTTCACATTACACACAATCTGCCTTCCTGTCCCAACAGCGTGTTAGGTCATCATAGACCTACTTGTAGGAGGTGATAGGAAATGGAGACAACACTGTGAGCAATGTCTGCAGATGTGGGCAGAGGCCCAAACTCAGTGGAACTGAGTTAGTTTTTGGCCCCTCAGGGGATCTGGTGAGAAGTGGAAGAGTGTACAGTGGCAGCGGACTGAATGGCACACACAGGATAGTAAGCGAAGTTGGTGAGCATCTTCCTTGTAGAAGATCACAGTGGGATAAACCTGCAAGGAAGGAACAGCTGAGAGTGGTAATGGGTTACCAGCTCTTGTCACAGTCCCTGTTAGATTTGGCTGTGGTATAGTCATGGACAATGGCATCCAACTTAGCAGCACGATAACAGAACAGAACAAACTCTTAACACATTAATACCCAGCAAGGCATTTGCGGAAGGGCTCATGTTCATCCTCCAGTCCTGGGAAGCCTTCAGATGCAGTATTTCCAAAAGCAGGCTGGGAAGGGATTCAAGAGAAGGATATTAGTACCCAAGGAAGTTTTCCAGCTTCCTGTTCTAGCCCCATGTCTTCAGAGAGTTGGGGTGTGAAGCTAGCATTGTGGTTTCTGGGCACATCTCAATAACCAGCTTTGACTTCATATAAAACTTTCAGAAGGTGTTTCTTTTCGCTGTTTATAGTGTAAACAAGGGGTGTAAAAATTGCTTCCATTTTGCTTGATTTATAAGGGTTGTTTTTCCCTTTTGCTGTACTTCAGCACTATCAGGAACAAGCTTCTTCCTTCCTGCCTATTGGCCAGCAGTTTTGCTGTCCCAGAGGTGTGTGCAGGGTTTTTCACCCGTGGCTGACTTGAAAATCAAGATACTGACTCGGAGAGACCAGATCTGGTCTTTACAGATCTTTTTAAAACCCAGACACTCAGCTGGTAACTGGCCTTCAAACAACACTGATCTCTGTGAGAGTTTCTAGGCAGACTAGACTGGGGAAGGATGCACATTTTGGTGGTGGAAAGAAAAGCTGTATCACCAGCATGCCCTGTTCTTTGAATCTTTTGTGGGTCTTCTGTTGCTAAGTATGAGAAGAGATTTCTATCCTGTTTCTGAAAGCAGGATCTTGGGACACAGCTTCTACTGAATCAGCATTGCTCATGTTGAGACATGAGATTCTGCTAGACTGGAAGAACTTTAGATGAAGGCAAAGATCCTCTGGCAGAATCTGATTTAAACCTGGCAGGGCAAAGTAGTTTTATCTGCATTTGAACCTTCCAGACTGGTGGGGGCATTAATTCGATTAGCCAAACTAAAGACAGCCTCCAGGGTTGCCTATAAATTGTAGATTGTCTCAGGATCACCTGAGCACTTAAGCAAGCCTTGCACAAAAGGATTTTCTCTTGGCTGGCCGGGAGGTTGTCAGCTTGAATGTGCACAGAGCATGTGGGGTAAAGGCAGAACAAGCTCTTTTGGGTTTAGGCCAGATCTGTCATCAGTGACTTCTGGTTTACAGCTGCCACAGCTTTGGGGAGGAATCCACTGAAAGCTAGCAGGAATGGTATTGTCCATGTGCTTGTCAGGGGTGCCCTTGCAGAAGCACTGCCGTTATGTGCTCCTGAGTCACTGAATACAGACTGGACAAAGCTTGGAGATCAACTGGGGACCTACCAAATCTTAGTTCCCTGCATTCTTGATTGATTTCCACATCCTTTTTAGCTGCTTTTCAACAGAAAGAACAAGTGCTTCTTTTTTCTCTGGAGAGAGGCAGTGACCTTGGCAAACAGGAATGCATGCCACATTCATCATTATGCCTTCAGCACTAGCTTTGTGTCCAGAGTAAAGCAATGAGTGCACTTAGGGGACGTGTTCATACAGAACTCGCCCCTCCAGGACAAGCACTCGTTGCTCATATAACCCCATGTTCCTCTGTGAAAAGCAGGATGCAACACTGACTGCCTTCAGTAAGGTCCTGGGTGTGCAGAGCTGGTGTATATGCCCTGACAGCAGACAGGGTTGGATACACAGTTCTTGCCTACTTCTCTCAAAGGCTGCTAAACCAGCCAGCCATTAACAAAAGAGGGCCAGGACTGCTAGAGAAGCTGCCAACCTGTTTTTCACCATATTTGGGTCATGTTTACTGTCACTGTCTTTGTTGCAGAAAGGAAGCCCTGGAGATGAGAGCTGGATGGGGTGGCTGCAGGGCTCTAACCCAAAACCTACCGCGTTTTTTGGGCTGGGATGCTGAAAGACTTTCCAAGGCATAGGCCATTTCTGACCCTTCCTCAGTTGAGAGCTGATCCTTCAACTTCTCCAGCTGTTTAAACAGAAACACAGCAGTAAACAAATGCTCCATCATGAGTAGCTCCACAGCACACTTTCCAGCACAGGGCAGCTCAGAGGCAGGAGGTACAGGCAACCTGGTTGTCGACATCACTGGGGAAGACAGGGTCTTCCCTGGAGGAGGACCATTGCAGAAGGATCTACATTTGGAGCTTTTGAACCTCCTCATGTCCTCCTCCATTAAGCTGCCTGTTTGGTGGCAACAGTGTAGGCACTCTGCTCTTCCCCCCACCCCAGGGTGCAAATCCATGTAGTGAGAAGGATATTGTACTACTAATTTTCAAGTCACTGCTGGGGAAGGAGGTCTCCAGGCATCCACCCACTGCCGCAGACAGCATTGCTTCTCCATTGCTCTATGTTGTCTCTTCTCTCCCTTCCCCCAGTTCTTGCTAACTTCCCTCGGTTAGAACATAGAAACTCCACGGTATTTCTTCTCCATCTGTAGCTACTCTTTTCTAGAAGACTGGGAACATCTGTGGCCCACATCTAGACTTCTCTGGACATGTTACTCCCAGGAAGCCAGAGTCTGATGTCCCTCAGCACTGGAGGGAGTGACTAGGGTAGAATCTAGCAGCCTTCCATCTGGCATGCCTCACTGTGATTTTTCAGTCTGAAGTGGAAAGTGTCAAGAGGAACCCATCAGGACCTCCAGGATTCATGTGGACATGTGGGCTTGACCTGAGAAAGAGGAAAAAGGGCTTCCACTGCTTGTGGGGTTTGAGGCACAGTGGGAGCCATGTCAGGGTTCCAGCACACCTTTCCCTGTTCCTGAGACTGGATGTAGAATGGACCTTAATCTTGCTGTCTCTGTGCTTGTCCACTGTGCTCAGCTCAGCACAGCAGGGCCCTGACCCTGGGTAGGGCCTCTCTGACTAGTAAAGAGTTCAGGCAAAAATAATTCTGGATAAGCATGCAGTGGCTATCCCTAACTTCAACCTGTTACTAACACAGCCAGCTGATGCGATGCCTAGGAAGGCAGCATGACCTCCTCTTCTCCATCCCTTTTCTTCCATGGAGATTTCCTTTGGCATTCATTTTTTTCCTGGCTTGGCCTTCTCTAGCATTCCACTGCTGGCAGAGGGAAGAACTGCCTCAGCTTGTACTAGGCTAGTCTATAGCCTTGCTCTCTTTTTATCTTTTCCAGCCTGTGCAGCTATTTAGCCCAGGTTCTGCTTTTCTCTTTGTTTGATATATGCTTGTATTATAGCAGCAGAATGAAAAGTAGACAGATGCAAAGATAGAAGAATAGGGCATAAAGACAGTATGCACAATTCTTTAGCTATTCATGCAATATGCATATATGTTTCTCTGTATTTGCTACTCTCACCTTTTCAAGCTCTTCAAATTTCTTCGCCAGCTCCCAATCTGCAAGAAGGAGGAGAGTAACATCAGTGTTTGCATTGCTTCCCAAAGCTCAAATAGAAAACATGTTCTTCATTTAACCACTTCAAGGGTTGACAAGAAAAGACCTAGTTATCACCTCATTCCTGTTAGTGATCTTCAAATCTATGGTAGCAGAATCAGTGACAGAAAAGCAGGCTTTCTCTGCTGAGTTCTATGGACTTCACTCTAATTGTCCATTGATGAGGGAGGACTCTTTATTGTTCACCAGGCTGCAGGAGAATTGGCCCAACAAGGTCACATACTGTATGATACCAACTCAGATGAACCTCTTCGCTGCTTTTTCATTTATCTTCATTTTTTTTTTCAGCAAATCTCGAATGCTGGCTTTCCTGTCACTGGCCTTTTATATGAACTCCCATTTGTCCTGGGTTCAGCAGTAGCAGTCATTTTTCTTCTTTTTAGAAGCTGGTGCAGTGCTGTGTTTTTGACTTTCAGCCTGGGAACAGCGCTGATAGCACTGATGTCTTTAGTGGCTGCTCAGTAATGTTTAGTCTGAT
This sequence comes from Psittacus erithacus, assembly GCA_009867235.2. Taxonomy (NCBI): domain Eukaryota; kingdom Metazoa; phylum Chordata; class Aves; order Psittaciformes; family Psittacidae; genus Psittacus; species Psittacus erithacus. Next base: position 48,880 of record WYDI02023208.1, read on the forward strand.
CAAGGACTTTCTGAGTCTCATGCTTTGCCAGGAAGGAGGGGAAGCTGGGAGGAAGCAGAGACAGGGCACCTGACCCAAACTAGCCAAAGAGGTATTCCACACCACAGCACCTCATGCCCAGGATGAAAACTGGGAGTCACCTGGAAGGGCTAGATCAGTGCTCAGTCAGGGTGGGTATTGGTCGGCAGGTGGTGAGCGGTTGTATTCTCGTCTCTTATAATTTCCATTATCATTATTATTACTGGTGGTAGCAGCAGTGGTTTGTGTTATACCTTAGTTACTGGACTGTTCTTATCTCAACCCGCGGGAGTTACATTCTTTCCATTCTCCTCCCCATCCCTCCGGGAGGTGGGGGCAGAGGGAAGGAAGGTGGGGAAGTGAGCAAGCGGGCTGCGTGGTTCTGATTTACAGCTTGGCTTAAACCACAACACCATTGCTTCCTTTAAGACTTGAGTACTCTCACATCACCCATTCAGGCAGAAGTTAGAAGACACATATTTAGCCTAGCATAGCTTATTGCTTTATAAGTCAGCAAACATCAGGGTTGGCAGAGTCAAGCAACAGCAGTGAGCGGATAGATTCTACACTTCTAAATGTTAGGAGAGCACAGGGGCCCAGGGACGAGCTTCATAGATTACATTTAGAGATCTCAAGGCTGAGCAGTACTGTACTAGAACGTCAAAAAAAAAAAAAATTAATTAATTGCCCTGAGATAACACATCCAGGACAAGGAAAGAGTTACGTGCCTATGAACGGAATCTAAAACCTCCAGCTGAATTGGGAAAGGCCTGGACTAACAGTAGGAAAAGCTGCAGGAAGGGATGAGGGATTTCAATCTCACTCCTCTTGAGGACTGAGATACCATATTCCAGACTCAAAATGATGTCAAAACCAGTTATAACAAAAAAAATAATAAAAATATAAAAATAGATGAAACAATGAAAAGCACCATGAGAAAATAAGCTAAATCAAAGCTGAGTGACTGGACTGCAGCAGTTCTCCGTGGAGGGGACCACAAAGTGATTAGCTGGTTTTAAGAGCCAGTTTTGGAAAAAAAAAGCTAAACTAAGCAGAAGGGCCAGGAAAGAGTTGAAGAATGTCTCTGCTGCGCCTGACAAAAAAGCCAAAACCCAGCCCTGGAGCTGCCTCCTTTGCCTGCTCCTAACATGGCAGCAGGCATTGTTCCGCATCTCCAAGAGGATTTAGAATATAATTTCCCCTGATTTCAGATAAGACTTCAGCACAAAGACACATTGCCAGACTTAGGTTTTTTTTAAAAAACATTTGAAACTGAGCAGGCGAGGAAGAGCTGGCTGCCTTTACAGTTTCTCCTTCGAGAAGGAAACAAGTCAGTTGAAAAATCCTGAATATTTTATAACTGGTGTTAATCCAGCAGAAAAAGCAGCAGTTCCTAACAAAATCCATTGCATCACAGCTTGGTTTAAGAGATAGTCTGGGTATAGGCTGGGATGTGGGAGGGGGGGGCTCTGTTCCTGGTGCTGCCAGCAATGACCTCAAGCAGATTCCTTTTAAGAATGTCTTTACATATCCATAAGATTAAGACACCCAGACCTGCAGATCTACAAGTCAAAAGTGGCACTTAAGAGATTATTGTTTTATTATTATTGTTACTATTATTATACACATTTTTACCTCTTTCGGAATTTCAAGTGCGTGTTTTGGCTTAACTTTCTGCAAACCGCAAGCTTGGCCAGTGACGGCTATGAATAGAAAATGAACAGCGGCTGAAATTTGGAACAGATTATCTCAAGCAAGAGGAAGGAAGTTAATTTATGGATGCAGCCTTGAGAAACTGCCTGCTGTAAATCCTCTGTCTGTGTTCTGCTCAGAGATTCATTAGATTCAATTGTCTGGCATAAAATGCAGCCTTTCCTCTAGGAGCCATAAGTGCAATAATCCATAAACCAATCATAAAAATATTATTTCTTGAATGCATCCCCTTTGCAAGAAGAATGCCTTGCCCAGAACAAGGATTTGATTTATCTGTGTTTATTTATTTGTCCCAGGATTGTTTAACCACCGCTTCACTGCATTAACAAGCAGCTTGGGAAGAGCACTGAGTGATTTTGACAAATGGATTTTCATAACAAAATTTTTGCTGGGCCCCCTTCTTGGCTGTTTTCACAAGGAAGATCAGCTTCCTGCTCCAAGACCACCACATACAACCCACTCCCCTGTCTCTGCTGGCCATGGGAACAGCTGACCCCTGAAATCCATATGGCAGTTGTGATTGCTGTGCATAGTGTCACAGAAAGCCCAAACTTTTCTTCAGTGTGTCTGAGCTTAGCCAAGTGCGAGTGGCTTTAAATTTGGTGTCTTTTCACAGACCACAGACAGGAAAATCCTCCACATGATCCATCTTTGGCCTCTGTGCTGTGTGAGAAAAGCCTGTTGTCTCAACCTCCTCCAGCAGTAGCAGGGGCTTAGGCTCAGATAGGAGCTCCCACTACCCCTGTCCCAACCTACACCTGACCCCAAGGGATCGATCTCAGCCATATGATCTCTGCAGTCCTGACTCTGCCCCACTGCCCCATATGCTCGCAAAATGCTGCTGGTTTTAGCATGCCAGCAAGCCACTGAGCTGCATCTCAAAACCATGTGAGGTTGTATGAAGTGTGTCTGGAGAGGTGATTCCCAAGGCTGGCCCATGCAGTACACAATGTCTCAGGGACAGCAGGGGCACAGGGACTCAGCAATACCTCTTCTTTCTATTACTTTTGTGCACGCACACGCATCCTTGCCAGCTTAGTGTTAAGTGTCTGAGGATCTAGGGTGCATGTTTTGGGGCAGCTTTATGTTGCATTGCAAAAGCATGCCCAGGAGCTCCATGATGGGGAACATCTCACATTAATCACATGCAGACACCATACTGGGTGCTTCTGCTTTCTGAGCAGTTGGCATTTCTGAGAAACCTGAAAAACAGGTTCCTTGCATTTATGTAAAGATGGATTCAAGAGGATGAGATCTCTGATCCTGTTCACTTACCAATATTTTCTGGTCTCCGCCATGCAAGTTTCTTATTAAGAAGCAGAGTCAGCAGTGTTTCCTCATGATTTGTATCTTCTCTTTCCGGAAGCACTCGGTTATCTGCAGGACATAAAACACAGTTTTCTCAGTCTCTAATGATAAAACGGATGGATCCCAGCCCCCACCATTAAACCAGAAATTAAGAAGGCTGATAAGTGGAAGGAAAACATCTCCTGTCAACACCTGCCCACCTGTCCATCAAGGTGGAAAGACCTCTGGGGAAGAAGAAGATGTGTGAGCATAGAATAAAATGTTCAGGAGGTGAGGGCTACATAGTGAAAGGGTGTGGAATGGGGGAGCCTTCCCTGTCAGCTCAGGGCTGCTGATCAGTCTCACTGCAGCTTCATCAGCATGGCTGGCTGCAGAGAGCTGGAGCCATCACCTTGATTTAGACAGTCCAGACCTCTTGTGTAGTGGATGCCTCTGCAAAGCCATGCAGGAACCCAAGAGATTTTCTCTTCTCAAAACTGCAGGTGTTTCCCCACTCACACCATTCACTTTCCCAGGGTCAAAAGAGGTGGGAACTTAACCATCATGAGGGCTGATGTGTGGGTACCACAACTGAAAAGCCTTGCAGCTCTGCTGTCTATTCTTGCACTCACTCAGCCTTGGGGCTGCTCTATCTGATTACCAGTGGTATCACAGGATTCCTCTTAAGCGGAGCCAAAGTGTGGAGGAGCTTAAAGCAAGCCTCTTTATTTCTGAAGAAGCATCTTACAGCAGCTGTGGACCATGCAGGATCTTTCTGTTTTCCAGGGAAAACCTCTCCAAAATGCTGTCCTAAAGCAATTTGGACTTCTTTATGAGGCCTCTTTAGGGAGCTTTCTCAGTGGTTTTGTTTTAGTGGTTGTGGCTATGCCCTCAAATGAATGGTTGGGAAGGTCAAGGGTTTAACAGAAACCAGCGGACTCACAGGATGGGACTAATCAGAGCCCTAAAGGCTCTCAGATCCTCCCAGCTCTGATGAACAGATTTCCAGAATAATCTGAAACTTGAATTTTGCATTCGTTTTTGAGAATGATAGAATGGGAGCCAGACTTTACAGGGAGAATGGCCAAGCCCCAAAACCTTTGGTTTGAGCACCCTTGCCCCACGTCCAGATCCTACAAAGCCCTAGAAGATGCCTAGATTTCCAGAACTGGAAAATACAGAAAAGCTTATTTTCTCTTCTTCCAGGATCTTTAGGATCTGCTCACTCCATTCAAGGAGGTGACAAAGGAAAAAATGGTCTTGTATAGCCATCAGGTCTTCATAGGTGTGATGAGATTAATGCAATTATTTCTGATACACAAGACAAAACATTGTACCAGATGAGTCTTAAGGACGCTCAAGAGTGTATGGGAATCAGCTCCATTAGCTAAAATCACATAAATCTGCAGAAGCACAGGAGCCCTGGCCAAAGTGATGCTCCAAGTATTTGGCCAGACTCAACTCTGTCTCACGCTGCAGCTGACAACTCTGGTCCTGATTGTGATCTCTAGAAAAAACCCCAAGGGAGTCGGTATAGCTACATGCTGTGTAAAACTCGTGTGGAGTGCTATAAACCTCATTCCTAAGTCTGAAAGACAGTTATTATTCTAAAATAGTTACTTCTAGTCATTTGGGGGATTTGCTACAGAAATAAAAACACTCTATAAACACTCCAGTAAAAACTAAAGAGAAGCAGTATGTAGGTAAAGTGGCTTCAGTAATGTTTTGGTTGACATTACGAAAATAAATAGGTGATAGAAGAGGAAAAATCATTCGAAAAGCAGTGTTATTTTCAAGCCTATATTTAGCATCTCTTTTTCTTATTTCCACTGCCAAGTCTCTTTTAGAAAGAAGATTAATGATTGACATTTCCCTGCAGAACAAGTTCAAGCAAAGATTAATTTAAATTATGGGAAAACCTATAAAAAGAAGTTTTGTGAATAAAAAAAGTTCAGCAGCACCCTACTACTGACATTTATGAGCTGTCAAATCTCGTATGGTACATACCGGAATTGCTACTTTGTGATATTTTAATGTTTTTCTTTGGAAATTTTCTTTTGGGAGAGAAAGAGCTACCCTTACCAGATTTCACCAGATCTGGTATTTTTACTGATTAGTGGAATATATCATACGATCAACTGCAGACAACAAGGACAGCTTTAGCTCATGCTAATATGAACAAGTCTCTAGGTAGCACCCATGTTAATCTTTTAGTATTGCTCAAGGTTCATTTTATTTTCTTTCACACATAAGCGAGTGTTGCATTGGCCATGACAAGCAGCAAAGCAAAGCAAAAATATTACCACCTACCTGTGCCATCTAGTCTGTGTTCCAGCTTACCTTGTAGTAAAAAAGGCTCTCCATGTGTAGATGGAATATACACAGTCATGGTCAAGATGGCTAGCACCCCAAGGAACAGCTGGACAGACCACATCTTCTCCACGTTCCCACTACCCAAAAGCATTCTTCCTTCAGGCACGGTGGAGGACTTCAATGCAACCCAGTGCCAGATGAGCTCACTTTTAAGAGGCAGTGGATGTGCCGTGATTGCAAATGGCCTTTGGAGGAGGGGAGAAAAATATCTCTGGAGACATAATTCAACCTGTCAATATGATTCACTCCTTTGGGAGTGGACAGAACAACCCAGTTACAGATGTCAGATGGAACCTGTTCAATATATCTCACATCAGACTGATCTAACGAATTCTGATGTTCCCACAGGCATGCACTGTGCACACACGTTGGTATACATTCCGTATGTACATACATTAAAAATATTTTTTGGCGGCTGCTCCTTTAATAGAGTTCAGACACGAAGACTCCCACATTAGCAAGGAAGATTTGTCTAACGTACAGTTGCCATATGTCACCAATTTGGATGGAATTAGGTTAATGGGTTTTTGTAATTTATCATCTCACTTCCTAGTGCCTATATTAATTAATGTGAGATATAATGAGTGCTGAAGTAGTGGGAAACAGAAAGGGAGAGCTCTTTTCATTTAACTGATTGGAGGATGTTGAGTGTGTCTCACTCACCGTGACTTATGGCTTTGTCAACGGGAGAGGCATCACACCCTATTTTGGGATTGTGTCTGAGTGGGGGAGTGCAGATTTGGCAGCAGATATGGAATACATCAAGGATGGGCAACTGTCTTCAGGTTTTTTTGAGGAAAAGAAGAAGTGGAAGGTCAGATGCTGGCTCTGGCTGCACAGCCATATTTTATTAGTTCAGAGCAAAGCACTGAGTATTGAGGTACATTGGACATATTCCATGTCTTCTCAGGAACCCTATTTGTTGCCTATCCATCCCTATTTATCAGGGGCATGCTACTAGTTTCTATTACAACCTTACCAAGAAAAATGTCATAATAGTAACAGTGCTAAGCTTTGTTCTTCACTTCTGCTGCTTCTGCAGAACTGAATCATCTGTACTTGTCATGGTCTAACCCCAGCCAGCAACTAAGCACTAAACAGCCACTCACTGCCCCCCACAGTGGGATGGGGGAGAGAATCAGGCCAATCTCTGATTTGTACATATACTCCTAGTGACTCACTTTGTGTGCCTTTTTGATACCACATTATGCCAGATTACCCAACATAGCTTCCTTTGATGGTACCTGCACTTCATCTTAACTGAAAGACAGTATGATTTCCATATTTGGGCTTTTGGCTTCTAGTCCCCAGCTCTCCCTACAACATGCTGTGCTATAGAATGACTAGCCTTTTAATATCCTTTTACATATTTAATTTTTACTGAAAAATAGTGGGAGGGAGGCTCAGATTTTTGCAAGAAGAGCCTATGAAAATGAATGTGATGCATCTATTAAGCAATACTTGTCTACTGAGAAAATATTCCAAAATTTTCCCTGCAGTTATAATATGCTAATATGTATAAATAAACCAAACTTGTCTTTTTCCTCAGCCTTATGAACCAGCTGAAGTACTCCCCTTCTTCACAAAGTCTGGACTGAAGGACAGCTTTGTCCTGATGGGAACACTTTTCCAGCTGCCTCTGCCTCCCTAAGATGCCTGTTTCAAACTGCTCACAGATGAGCAGACCCCATGAAGCAGAGGCCATAATTTGATGAGCATGAACTTGCACAGGAGTCCAAGGTGGACAATACTAGCTCTGACTCAAAACTGTATCCTTAAGGGAAGGTTAGGTCTGTTTTACCTGGTATTAAATAGTTTTCCAGGTCCCTACCAGTCTGTCCTGAGATCTGCTGTAAAACTGACTTTGCCTTGATGTAGAAAGTGGATTTCCTCATCTCATCTAAGTTTATGCAGAGTCCACAGACTTTGACTGTTTTTTCATACCCTTGGCTATAAGGCATCATGTGCTATTGCCAAGCTTCTTCAGGAGGATGAGCTATTCCCTGATATTTCCTCTTTCACTGTGGAAAAACTTCAGTTCTGGGTCACTGCAACTTTTAAGCTCCCAAAGCAAAGTGTGGCAGTGCTTTCACTGAGGACCCTGGTGAAGATGAGGAACTGCCAGTCTACATTTACATACTAGAAGGAAGATTACTGGATGCTGTAAGGGGTGGATGCCCTGATCAGGTGGATGGGTAGGTGGATAGATGCCTGAGTACTGCTGCCAGACATTAGTGGACTTTTTGCATTTGTTGCAGTTATGAGGGTTGATTTGCAGCATTGGGCTTCTATAAGACTCCCATCTAGAAAATTCCTTTGCTTTTAGCCCATTTGTGTAAGTACTGGAAACACTATTATATTTTATTGGTCTTATGTATTTTATTCATAATAGGAAAACAACATTGTTTCCATATTTCCCTTATTACTTCATTCATCCATAACATCTTCTACATCACCCACTAGGCATTTTTGTCTAGAGCTCAAAGATAGGGGGAATATCTCTACCTTCCATGGCATCAGTCTGCCTAAGCCTCTTCTTGCAGATGTTTCTCTTTTCATAAAGCCATGCAGACTTCAGGTAATAAAGCACAGTCAAACTGGAAAATTGAAAAGGGTGGACAAAGCCAATAGGTCTAGAAGGAAAGAATGAAGTCTTAGCCCAAAGAGATGCCACTAAACTCAGCTGCATCAGCTAAGTGTTAGAGATGAGTACATATATCAGGACCCTGAAGGTGTTAACAACCCCAAGCAGCCTCACCTGGGGCCTCTATCACTCTCTCTGCCCATAAGCTGAGGAACCCTATTTAAGCTCAGCTCTGAGGTGCTCTTTCTCCTGTTTGGGCTATGCTGGATGAATGCTGGTCTGCAGCTTACCTATGTCTTTGTTTGCCTATGACCCCTACTAATCTGGGCCTAGACGTGCAGGTTAATTTCCCTGTTTGACCTCAGACATGTTCCACCAGTGTGGCCTGTCTGGTAGTCACAGGACAGTGTTTGACCTTGGTTGCTACTATCAGGCCTGATCCTGACAAGTGGATTCACTTCCTGCTTGAATCTGGATCTGCCTAGGCTTCCCTGATCATTGGAGCTCTTGGCTGAATCTGACTGTGGTTTCTGGGTATGCTCTGCTTGCACCCCTTGGGATGGATCCCTGTTCTGCTGGCAGCATCACTGCACTTGTTTCCTTATTCCTTAGGGAGCAGTTGGCTCTTGCTGCTCTTGGACATAATCTTCCTCAAGATGTTCAGCTTCTTTCTGTGTGTAGGTTCCTCTGTCAGGAAGATTTGCAGATATTGGAGCAGTGAAGGCTTTCAGGTATGTTATATAAAATCCTAGTTTCTCTGAAGTCACTTTGGGCTTTGCCGTTAACAATAACAAAGCTAGGGCTGCCTTCAAAAAGATGCAATCCCCAAATCACCTAACCTTAGTTTAACCTCAAAACATTAATGTTGAGGAGTGGTTAGATGAGAAAGGGCATGGATCTATGGAGCGGTTGTACAAGCAGAGCAGGTATTAAGGCTGATCAGGCCGGATTCAGAGTCCGACCAATCACAAGCCGGATTGTGATTCTGGCCAATCACGGGCCGGATTCGGAGTCCGACCAATCACGGGCCGGATCTAGATTTAGCCAATCACGCAGTAACTAGCTGATGTAACCTTTTAGACTTAGCCAATC
>WYDI02023208.1:58046-73664 GCA_009867235.2 Psittacus erithacus
GGTGTGAATAAATTAGTTGGGAAAAGGGTATATAAGCAGCACTGTCTGGCAATAAAATCGGAGCTGAATTATCACTCGTATTGGGTTGTCTCTTGCTTCCCCGCGTCGTCAGCCCGCCTTCGCCTGCAACACAATGACCCTTACTGTTTCAGAATAAGCTTCAGACAAGGGGAATTCGGTGTGGGTTTTGAGTGGAGGAGTGCAGGCAGTAATGTTGAGCGGCTTGAAAACAGAACATGAAAGAGCTACTTTCTGGAGCCAGCTTGGCATGGCAGCTTTCCAGACCACTTTGTTGTACATCTGGGGGCTGGAGAGAGAGAATATTCTTATTTTTCCCAGACCTTCCTGAAAATGCATAAAAACATCATATGCATCATGTACTTCAGATGAACCTCAACAGCATCCACAGGCTTTGCTGTGGTCTCCACTTAACCACAGTTTGCTTGGTCTCAAAGCAAACAACCTGCTGTGAGAAGACCTGTCAGGGAACAGCCTTTACTTAAGGTTGGAAGAAAAGGCATATGAATCGTCTTGTAACCTCTGCACCAGGCATGGGACTTGGCTGCAACCATCTGGTCTCAGCTGTCAGAGACAGGATGTTATACTCTCGTACAGATAGGGAGGCTCCTGTATCATTGTTTTCTTGCTTAGAGTGTTTCTAAGAATGAGAGTGGGAAACAGCAGCCCCAGCAAAGCAGAGAAAGGTAAGTGAACTTTCAGCAGCAAGAAAAGGGAGCTGCCCTCAGAGCAGAATTCAAGAGAGCTTCACACACAATGCCAGAAAGGCAGAAGTCATCTTGCTCCTCCTCCTGTTTAGTGACTTATGGTCTACCATGTGCCTCTATCACCTCTGTCAATCTACATGCCCAGTAAACTGTTTCTATTTTCTGTAGCCAGGTACCTTCTCTCTTTCATAGTGTCTGCCATTCTTGCCTATATCACCTTTGTAGACCTGGGGCCATTCTGTCTTCTTGTTGCATGTGTCTTCCACTCTGTGTCTCCATTTGTGCTTCACCTGATAGAAATCAGAGTAGAGGGTACTGAAAACCATTCTGTCCTATTCAGCCTTCATCCCTTACACATTTAATATCTGATTTCTCTTCTGCTTCTTACTCCTACCCTAGAGTGAACTTAAGAAAACAAAGCACACTTCAGTCCTATTATTTAAAGCACCACTCAGAGGTGATCAAATGCTCTGCTGATGTGTGCTGCAAAGTCCTTGACAGAGCAGAGCTTGACTGCAGAAAGGAACTAAAATATTGTGCACATAAGCCAGGAGAGCACTTCCTCCTTGCAGCTCCCTGAGAGGAGGGGGTACATAATAGGAAGGGAGGTGTAGTTACAAGATGAGATGCTCTGTTCCTTGGGGGACTGTTTAAACCAGTCGATATTTATGAAGCTTTTAGTCCTACTCAGGCAATTTGCTCCCCCTTCTATGTGCTTGTCTTCGGGACTCAGCTGTTGCTTGGCATGTTACTGCCATAAAATCAGATGCTATGGTTTAACTGTATCCTTGTTTAGAGAAAAGGGAAAGGTCCAAGGCAGACTGTAAAGCAAATCAAGTTGCCACCTTGCTGCAAACAACCAAGGGAGCACACAGAGGGAAGCATCACCAGCTCCCATCAGATGAACATTGTACTGAAGAGAAACAGCTCTTCATGGTTAAGGCAGCGGAGGATACGAAGTGCAAATGGCCTGGCTTTTACATTCACTGTGGGGGTTGTCAGGAAGCCACTCAACTTTTCAGAGAACAAGCCAGTTCAAAAGTATCTTCCTGGAGTGAATGACTGAAAAAGTAATGCAGGAATGTGAAAGCGTTGGATGTGGAAGGAGGCAGCCTGTGGAGAGAAAGCAGTGAGTAGTCAGTTGTGGTGCCATTCTCATCTCTGCCTCTTAATCCTGGAGGAGCTGGAGCACCTCCTCTAGTCTCAGTCTCCCATCCCTACTGACTGGGGTTACTTGGCTGAGCTTCCTGGTGAGGAGATTAAAGCAATACAGAAACATTTCCTGTTTTGAAATGTGCTGTGACTTGCTGGTCTCAAAGTAATTTCCAGCAATGCTCCTGAGTGGTAAATACTGGTATGACTGGGTAGGGATTAATATGATCCCTGTGTCAGGAGAGTGTCCTGAAGAGGCATTGTCTGGAATGACCTAGTTATACCATCAGATTTACCCTCAGCTTGATCCCTCTCTGTTCTGACTCACCTTCTGCAAGCCCTGAGTCCATCCTGGATAATAAGTGTGAGCAGTGTTCTTGGACTTGGCAGGGACATCAAGTGTTTAGTGATGTTGTGAGGTGTCTTTACAAGAGTAGTGTCACCTATACAAGCTAGTACTCCAGTAAAGCAGTGGAAGTAGGAAAGCTGAGAGTGATTTGGAGTGGAAGCCTGCCTGTTTTTCTGGAGAACCTCTTCCCTCTCCATCATTTATAGGAAATTAAAGAGCAGACACTTGTGAAAATGGAAACTGAGGTAAGAAAGCAACATATGGCCAACAAGAGGTAATTTTTAGAGCTGGGACTTGCCCTCCACAAATGTGGTTACAGACCCATTGCCTTAACAATAGTGGCAGAGACTTCACCTTATTTAGTCTTTCTAGAAGGTGAGTATCAGTAGTTATTATCACTTTTCCTGTGGGCACACAAAGCCAGGAGGAACCCAAAGTGATGGTCTTGGTATGTGGCTTCTAATGGAGCTTGCCATTATCTGCATAGAGGGGGAAAGTAAAGGCAACCAAGTATGAGATGCATTATCTCTACTGAGTAATAGCAGGCTGTGCCAGGCAGCCTAAGCTTGACCCAGGGAGCTGATGCATCTCCCCAGTAAGGTGGATACCCTAGATGGGCCACCAAAAACCCATATGTACATATCAGTGTGGCAGTTGGGATGGACTAATGAGTCTGGCTTCTGGATAAAATTGCTAGGGTAGCAGGGCTGGTTCTGGGATAGTTTCTGCTGAGCTAGCACACAGGGCACTGCCTGCCTGCATGGAATTATGTATTCAGAAATCCCTATTTCCTCAGAAGTTTTGAGGCTTTTGGGGTGAGGCACTGTGTTCTACAACTGGTAAAATTTGTTGACTGCTGTACAAGCTAATGGGGACATGACAGCTCCCAGTGTGATGCTGGAGGAATGAGCTGCCTCTTAATTTTGCTGTTGTTGCAGGTGTTAGGCTGATAATGATTAATATCACCTGCATCAAGAACCACTGTGAGGATCCTTTGGTGTGGTCAGCAACCATTGTATGGGAATGAGTGTATACATCCATCTCTGAACTTTCCCCTGAATTTTGCACACTGTGTTCTACTTTGATCAGCCGCTCCCAGTAAGTCTAAATTGAGTGTAGATTGCACATATACTACTTTGGGTAACACAGCCACATAGAGAAGGCTGGGTGATTTCCTGCTAAAAGTGCTGGTTGGGGCACTTTTGAGGTTGTGGAGGTCGACCCTATCTGTCAACCTTCACACTGTTGTTCCTCTTTCTCGCTCTTCCTTCTCTCAGTTCCCATCATCTGGCTTTTGGTTTATTGAGAAATGTTACCCATTTTTTTTTTTAAACTCTCATGAAAGGTCACCCAGGAGAGGGCTTAGAGGGCACACAGATCTGAGTTGTTTAGAAGAAACTTGTGTAGACAGCCATAATCTTTGTGTTTTGGAAAGCCTGTCTTCTTAACTAGCTTTTCATTTGCACCCAGGGCTTCTGACACTGTGATACTTCTGCACATGCAAAATAGTGTTTTGAGTGAGCACCAATACTTTGTGGATGTAAACTTGCATGTACAAAATCATGACTTGAAATGAGGGATCCAACTGGGATTCTAGGACATGTCCATTCCTCACCTTCTGGCCTGCTTGCCACCTTGCAGCTTGGGAAACAAAGGTGGCAGAAGTAATAACACAGGATTTTGTTTGTTTGGTTGGTTGGTTTTGGTTTGGTTTTTTCTGTGTTTGTTTGGGGTTTGGTTTTGTTTTTGTTTTGTTTGTTTGTTTTTTTTATATATCTATATATATCCAGAAAAGGATGGGCAGGTGGAAATCAAAATAGATGATTTTTAGGTAAATCTAGAAATTATTCCATAGTGGAATATAGTAAACTCACTGCTACGCAAGAGCTGCATTGACTTCAACCCCCATCACACTCCCTTTAGCAATGCTACTGTGTTGAAGTTTCATCCAGATAGTTGTAACTGAATAGCTGAGAACTGGCCAAGGTGCTTCATCACTATCTGCCACATTTGTTAGGCTTCTTACACCTACATTGTGTGGATTTGCAGGCAGCTCCCAGTAGAGCACTGTGTGAACAATTTACTGTTCTGGTGAGTTCTGTTCTTCTGACATGTAAGATTAAGGAAAGATGCACAGTGCATGAGGAAAGAAGTAGCAAATGTACCAATTTTGGTATTAATTCTTGCTTTCATTGGGAAAAGAGAATTTTTGGAAGACATTTGTTGTCTTTTGCTGAAGTGAAACTTAACACTTTCACTTGGAAAAAAAAAATCACTAAAACTACAACTGTTGCAAATGTATTTGTAAAATTGTGAGCAAAGATGCAGAGCTAATTTGGACCTTGCATTTTCCAGGGTAGCTCACACAAACATCTGCGCATGTAACAGAGCTCTGAGCAGCTTCATACCTGACTTCAGATTGTGTGAGTTCTCTCTACAGCTCGAAAGCAAATAAAAGCCCTTGTTCTTTAAATGCATGACTCATGATTTTCCTAGTACCCCTCATTATGTTACATGTAAGCTCAAGTTAAGTTTTCTCCTTGTTCATTCTTTGTAATCATTCTATTGATTACCCCTGGTATGTTCTATAATACCTTAATCCTTGCAGGCTCCTACTCTCCTTGTTCTTCAGGAATTCCCACAGGCACTGTTCAGCTGCCTACGGAAATTGCACACTTGCTTCTTAGTGTTCCTTATCAATGCTATAGTGTTTGCTTCCTCTCATCGGTCCCTTCTGGCACAGGATTTCAAACCTCTCTTGAACTGTTTTAGCTTAGAAATGTAGGGAGGTTAATAACTGAACTGTCTGTGTTTTTTCCCAGTGTGTTTTTCCCCTGTGTCCCTACATCACCTGTCCCCCAGAAGACCCTGCAGCATCCTGCAGAGTTGGTAGCAAATCCTATTTGACACCCCAAACCTTGATTTTTATTATTACAGGCAGGAAATGGGGTGCTTGTGGCCTTTAGGCTTCCTGAAGGTAGAAAGGAGCCAGCCTTATGCTGGTTTTTATACCAAGAATTTGACTCTGGGGAGAAAAAACAAAAGTGTGTGTCCCCAGCTCAGGTGCAAAGGAAGGTCGGTCCTCTGGCATCAGTCACCACTGACCTACAGGTTTTAGACATGGGGTTTTTGTAGCACCTGATATCATGAGAGACACAAACCCATTTTCCTCCATCCTTTTTCATTGGCCATTAACTGATGCACACATCTGTAGAATGTAGAATCATTATCTCCTGTGTGTATTTCTACAGCAGCCTGATCAGTTGGAAGTTAGCCTTGCCATTGTTAAGGAAACTAACAAAGACTGTTTAGTTGAAAGTTAACATCTTGATGAGGCCTAATTTATTTCACAGTTGTTGTTATCCTGTTGACCTAAAATGACAGCAGGAGACTTGGAAAGGTGCCCAGTTTATTTAAGAAGTAAGCACAAAATTATCTCTCCCTGCATACAGAAAGAACTTAGCAGCATAAGGCACTCCTTGTTCTGGTCCCAATGCTCTGCAGGGCAGCTCCTGCCCCTAACAGCTCACCATGGCTTTTCTGAGGGCCACTCAAGACCATGTGGCTTTTGTCTGTTTTTAACAGCTCCAGCCTCTGCTTTACACATCTCCTCACAAGTGTTTCCAATGCTGTGAGAGCTGGGAAGTGTTGTGTGGTGCACCAGCATAACAAACTGCATATGCTCCCGGAGTGATGTGTTTGGCGGCAGGTAGGTTAAGTACGCAGTCCTGGGGATCCCTGAAGTTAAGACTTGTGTGGAGACACAGTCCCAGCTACAGCATCATCTCTGAGCCTCTGCCCACAGCTGTCTGCTGAAGCACACTCCTTGGGTTTGCCAATGGAGAATAGCTGCTGGAAAGAGCAAACACAGCACACAAAGGTAGGACAAGGGTCCAGAGTCACAGCCTGCACAAAGAAGTCCCCTTGGATATAAGGAGAAAAATCACAGAAAGCAAAGAATGGAAGAGAAGCTCAGAGAGGTGGTATGATGTCTAGTACTGGGGACTTTCAAAACTCACCTGGGCAAGGCACTGAGCAACCTCATCAGATTTTGAAGCCTGTCCTGCTTTGAGCAGGGAGTGAGAATAGAGCCATGCAAATTCCCTCCTGATTGAAGTTACTCTGTGAAAGAAGAGTTAAAGGTGTGTGCCATATTCTTCAGCTTCCCAGTTGCTTTGGTCCTGTGAAATTATATGGGTTTGTCTTCCAACAGAAGCTCCTGTGAGATTAAGTACCTGCTTTTATGAAAGATTGAAGTGCTGTTTTATTATCCTAAAGTGTTTAGTTGTGCCAGCTTTATTTGGATTCATCTACCCACTGTAACATATACCATTTGTCAAGCTAGATGCTGTACAATTTGCACAGAAAAAGCTGATGTCACTCTAGCAGAACAAAAACCTCCCATGCTGCATAGAAGCAGCTTTTAAACCCAAGTGAGAGTTGAGAGGGCAATTTGAGATCCACCACAATAAGATGCCCTTTGGGAGCATAAGATGTCATAATGCTGCAGTGCTAGCATTACATCAGCAACTAGTTCCCTAGAGCCTGTTTAATTCCCTCATCCTCAGTCCTGCTATGGTCAGTTTTGGGTTTTGTAGTGGTCTTTGAAACTTTCTGGAGTCTTCAAGTGATTTATGCCATCTTCGAATCTCAGAAATTTCATTAGAATACATCTCGAAAGTCAAACAAAGATGAAAGGGAAATCCAATGTCAAGAACGCAAAGAAAAGATTTTGGTGTGTAGGACCCTGTCTTAGGGAACAGTGTTGACAAATGCTGTTTGCTGTTTTCGCTTGTGTTACCCCTCTCAGCAGCCTGTTCCAACCTTTCTGTGCTCTGACAGCTAGAGATGTTTCCCTCACTTCCAGCACCAAGAAAATAATGTCACTTGCACTGTCTTTTCCTTGGATCCTGGCAGAGCTCACCATCCAACTGCTATCATTGAGCTTTAGCAGATTTTGCAACAACAAATAAATTCGCATGATTAAGGGAATCATAGGAAGGCATGAGGTGCTACATAATTTATGTAGCAGAAACCTGAACCCAAGAACCTCACACACCACTCTGCTGTGACTCTGAACAGGAGATACCAGATCTGTCTTTAGTGAAGCTGCGCATAGACAAGAGAAGCACAGCTCTCTCAACGGCAGCTAGTCACAACAGACTAATGCAGTATCTCTTGAATGCAGTGCAGGTTATGACTAATTTATGTTGCTGGATTTGGCCTTAGCCAGACAAATTAATATGATACAAATTCATTACTGAAGACTAGAGCAAATAGTTGTATGTATAGAGTAAAACACATGATCATCAAGATACACAGCTTAAAATTTGTGTTCAGAAATGTAGAGTCAAAGTGGGTTCTGTTGTATTAAAGCTGCCACGTTAATGTGAGCACCTTATGCTTTCAGCTTCTGCTGCTTTGCACTGAATACCTTTTACTAAGAGAAGGGCAGGAGAAAACCATATTCCAGTTTTAGAAAGCCGTGACCTGTGTCAGATCAGTACATTCTGTGCCACTTCTCCTGTGTATTCCTGGTTGCTTGGTCTCTTTTTTTGTCCTCTCTTTTGTCCACTAATCAGTGCTTATTCAGCAACCGAAAAGCTTGATTAGTAAAAGGTGAAGGATGGCCGGAGGAATAGATTGAGTTTGGAATATATTGAGTTCAAATTCAGGAGAAACTGGAAATGGACTTTCAGACTCTTCCTTGCTATGGAGTTGGCTGCAACCATGGGGATTATTTGCAAGCCGTCTGGTTGTATCTCTTGTGTGAATGGCAAGGGATTTTGAAGGAGGAGCTGAGTCTGTGACAGGAGATAATTGTGTGAGCTGTTCCTTGGAGGGACAAGACTCCATGACTAGCTCCCATGTGTATGGTCACAGGGAGTACCTTGCAGCAGGGATCATCCTGGGCACTACTTACCTCTTGGAAAATGAGTATAATGGCCTTCTAGGAAGAGGGCTTGCCAGCTCTCAGCGTATGTCAGCACACAGAGATGTGTGAGTAAGTGACAGGGGATCATAAACACAGACAATTCAGGGATATTTTCTGTAAAAAAGGATGAGTAGATGATGGAAAAGTAAAGGCAGTCAGGTTAAAGACATAGTCTATGCATATCAGCTTTGAAGATGAAGTACTGTTTGAAAGGGGCAGAATTAAGGACTAACAGTTTCTGAGTTTTAGAAAACAGGACCAGAAAGTTCTGGAGTAGCACAAGGCTAACCCTCTGGAGATGGATTTTTTTTTTTCAGTCAGTTTCTTCCATGTTTTTATTTTTTAGTAAAATTGATATTTTATTTGCCATTTTTTCTGAGATCTGATATCACACTATGTCTCCCTCTCAGCTCGTCTTAGCTGCTTAGGAGCTCCCTGGAGCCTGTTGAAGAGAGAAAGCAGAAGGGCTTTCCGCCATCCCTATATCCTGTACTCACCATGGTGTAGAGGCCACAAGACATTAGAATAGAAGCTGGAGGCCACTCATTTCAAATGGGTAATACCGACTTTGCTGCTTGCATACACCTGAGATATATGTTTATTTATGATCAAAACATTAAACAGTTGACATGAGTGTTTGGTTGTACTGAATGAACAAGTTCTGACATCCCTAAACCCCAAATCCTCTTCCTTTTATCTCCTCCTGTTAGTCCAGAGGCCATCATCTTATGCTGTTTTTTTGCAGCTGGAAAGCAAAGGTGGACTGCTATTGTGAGTCCGCCCCTTCTCTGTGGAAGGTTGGCTCTAACCCTTACGTGGCAGTCTGCTGTTAGGGTCCAAGTGCTCCTTGGACAGTAATCTCTTGTCTGCACTGCTTTCCTCCAGATGTGCCCATCCCAAGAGGCAAACTCATCCTACCCCCCTTACTTCCTCTCTCTGAAGGGGTCGGGCTAGCCGCTGGGCAGTTGGCTCGGCTGAAGGCACGTTTTTGCTTCCCAGGCCGGCGGCACACATGCGGGTACCGGGGACAGATGCCTTTGGGATGGGGAAGAAGGGGAAGAGACCCCGCGTCCGGCACGGCAGAGCGCCGGGGACCCGAGCTGTCCGAGCGGTTTGAAAAGCCGCTCCGACGGCAGTAGGGGATCTCCCCGTCTAAAGAAAATAAAACAGTAAAATTAACCATAAATAAACGCGCTCGGCGGCTGCCCGCCCCGCTGGAGAGGGGAAGGTGGGAAAGCCGGAACGCAGCCGTCCAGCTGCCGGGAAGGGGGGCCACGGGGCGGTGAGCGGTGGCCCCGCCCCGGCGCTTTCTGTCCCCTCCGCCGCGCCGTACGGCCGGGCGCTTCGTCTCCATCCACTGCCAACTTTGTACCGAGGGGCGCGGGCGGCACCGCCGTGGCTCTGCCGTCACCTCACCCGGAGGGCGAGGGGCCACCCCACAATGGCCGGGATCGGCATTGACCACTCTAAGCTGCCCGGAGTCAAAGAAGGTAGGGGTGACCCGCGGGGAGGGAGAGCAAAGCCCGGCCCCGGGGGGCTGGACGGGACGGGGAGGTTTGGGGGTAAGAACGAGATAAACTATTTTGAAACAAAGCCTTATTTTACGTATTCCGCCGGCACCCAGTGGAGCTGTGTCAGCGGGGCGGGAATGGGGGACTCCGTGACACGGTTGCGGGGACCTTTCGGGGTTTGTGGGACCCGTCCCGCTTTCCCGTGCGTTGTTCTCGGCGGCTATGCTGGTCGGAGGGCGGGCGGGGAAGTAGCAGCGTTAGCATGATGGAGACCCGCTGCCGTCCTGCGGGCCCGGCTCCCGTCCCCGGGCAGGGAAGGGCCGCCTCTCCGCGGGAGAAGGCGAGGAGCGGCGGGGGGAGGGGGCCAGCCCTTTGTCTGCGCTGAGGCTACCGCCGGCGCTTCGGCTCCGTTCCCCGCGCCCAGCCGGCTTGGGGGGGGGTCGGGCCGGGCTGGGAGCGTGGGCCGGTACACTCGCACGGGAAGTGAGCTGTGCTGTGGAGTAGCCGGGAGACCCTGCGGCTACTGACATACAGACGTGTAACTCACAGTTACTGCTCGGCTGGGCGTGGGGGCTCCGCTCGGGGCTTTGAAACTGGGAGCAGAACTGCGAATATCCACGAATTTGATGATTTGAGGAGGGCTGGGGTTGTTGAGGACTCGGTTAAAAATACTTTAGCCTGCGGGGCTTTTGTGAAGACAATGTCCCAAGCACTGAGCTTTGGAGTACCAAGCAGCCTCCTCCACCCTGCAGAACTCCTGTGCGCCCCAAGAGCGCAGGGAAAGATTAGGCTGCAAGCAGCCCTGTTCACTTTCTGGGTGTATAGCTAGAGTGGCTGACTTTTTAGCTTGGGCTCAGATCCACCTTCAGTCAGCCCAGATGGGCCTCAGCTTCCCTGTTAGCAGAGTATCTGCTTCACATGTGTGCCTTTAAGCTTAATTAAAGGTGCCTTGGAGGTGCTTTAGGTTTAGAAAGCTTTGTACTGTGTAGAGTCTGTTCATTCTGACAGTGGTGTAAATCTGCAAAAACTCTGTCAAAATCAATTTAGTTTAGATTTACACTGTAGTGGTAATGGAAAACACTGTGTGCCTGTTGAAATACGACTAAAATGCCTTAATTTGTTTTCCTTGCCACTGGCCATTTGTTTTTCTCTGTAAATTTTGGTTCGTAGAGAATAGCAAATGTGAATTTTGTGATTCAGCTAGTTAAGGGTAAAAGGCATATGTCTGTACAGGAAGCTGGAAGTTCATTTTGACCTCTTGTCATCCTTTAATGCTTCACTTCTTTCTGCTACTGAAAGAAAAGCAATATCGGTATTCTGAAGTTTTAGAGGTTAATGTTGGTCCTATTAAGTCATTAGCAAAATTGTTACTAGTCATTTTAGCATGGCCAAGGTCTCATTCTTAGGGTCTGTCCACACATGGTTATTTGAGAAAATGAATCCAATTAACCTTTCCAATGGGCTGATAAAGTGAATCAAACCCCTGTGTAGATGCTCTTACTCAGAATTTAAGTAGCCTTGATTTGATTTATCTTGATTCATTTTTGACATGGACAGAGTTAAGGAGTCACTTATGTGCTGAATGAAAGTATGTTTACAGGGTTGCGATGTAGCTCAACCAGCCTTTGCTAAGTTTGCGCCCACAGTTAGCATGGATTAAGTTTCAAAAACGTCCTGGTATGACAGTCTGTTGTTACTCAATAGCAGTTGAATGAAAGTAACATCCCAGAGCAGCTCCATCCTGCAAAGCTGATGACTGAGCCACATTCTGCAAAGCCTCAGGCATGTTTCACACTTTTAGTTTAGTGACATCATTTGTTTTTATTGTGAAAAGTGTTGAAACCAAGGTATGCTTTGGATTAGATCTTTTCATGCCCGGTGTTAATGCCAACCAAGAAAAGAAATGCATCACCTTCTATACCTGGGGAACTATTTACTGTGCCTGTTAGAGAAATCACTGTTGAACCTTAGATAAAAACATTCCCTTTATTCATTTCGAGTAAAGGTCAGCTTAGTCATTCATTAACAGTGAAGAACTTTGTTTTGTTTTGAGGACTTTGTTCTTCACCAGCCTTTGGATGGGAAGATGATGTGTCTAGCTTCTTTCTCCCTGGCTGTAGGTAGTGAGACAGGCTCATCCTCCTCTTCTGGTGTGGTCTCAAAAACTCTTCTACAAGCGCAGTCATTTCTGTGCAACAATAGCAGTGAAAATCTGTTATCTGTAGCTAGGTGTTGCAAGAAGCCTTGCTTCTGTCATTTACTTTCTTTTTTATCTTTAAAAGCATTTATATTAGCCAAAGGCCTGATACAGGCGGCATTTGCTGGTGAAAACTGCTTCAGCTGGCCCAGTTTTTTTTGTGGGCAGGGGTTTACTGATGTAAAATACACTCTCAAAACTTTTTCTAGTGTAAACTAGACCTTGGGGCTGCAGCCTAGTGTTACAGAGCCGTTTTTCTGTGAGCAGTAAAGTGGATGTTCTGACCACTGTGGTCAGTAAAGCTTTTGTAAGTCATTTGCTGAAGGTTTTAGTTTTAGTTGCAATCTGTGGGCTGAGTTTCTCTGCCTGTATTTCTGTGCAACTGTCAAGCATCTGTGACATTTTCTCTTCACAAAGCAGCGTTTGCTCTGTGCTCTTTTGACACCCCCCCTACCCCCCGCAGGATTGTTCAGCTCTGTGTGTGTAGATCATTTCTATTGCAGGTCTCATTTGTAAGCCTTTTGTGGACAAAAGCATCCTGGAAATATTATTTCAGTTAGTTACTTATAATGCAAATAAAAGAAACTCACTTGGATTCTGCTTGACCTCTAACTGTGTCTCATCTCTTGTGATTTGATGCATTACTAGCAGCTAAAACTGCGAAGGGCTACACCCCCTCCTTGGCTGCCTGTTTTAAATGAACTCTTCAGTGCAGCTGCCCATGCCACCTCAATGCTGTGTATTGCATCTTGGACCTGGGAGGCATCTCTGCCTGCTGGATGTACCTGTGGTCCCATCCGTTGTTCCTGCCTTTGCCAAAAGGCTGAGGTCTGTGGCAATGGCTTTGTGAAGGGGATCCTGTCTGCTAAGACTCATGCTTAGTCCCTCATCCCATGCAGTCTCTGAGAGCCATCCGTTGTTAGCAGTGGCAGGTAAAACCCAGGTACGGGGCTCCTCGCCAGGGCTCCTGATTTTCCTGCTGGTTTGGAACCTTTGTGAGGAGAGAGAAGGGAGGAGTGTGGGGAGAAGAGGAGGGACCCTGAGTTCTACCCCAGCTGTACATGGCTCTTTGAAGTGTGAAAAATTAGTGGCTTAAGTGATTTTATTTAATTCTATTTTTAATAATGCTGTAAAGTCATTACATCTGTGCCAATCATAAGGGCCAATCATAAGTGCCAACCATGCCGTGCTGCTGTCTCTTGAGTTCCAGCCTTGACAGAAGCTGCTTGTGCCACCCATGCTTGAAGAGACAGGGCAGCAGTGTTCACACTACAGTTTCAACTCTTCATTAAACAGCAGATTTGACTTTCTGAAGCTCCTGAGCTGTATGTTTAATGCTGCTAATTGTAGTCTGCTGCCAGAGAGGCCAATTTTGCAAATGTGGTAGTGAAAGATATACCTCTAACTGCAGCCTTAGGGAAACAGGAAGGGCTTGAATCTTTATTTTCTGTCTTGGCAAGGCACAATCTGGGGCAGACAGCCTGGCCAGCTCTTTTTTGCCTTAACGTAAATTGAGCAAAAGTTTACTGTAAGCATTAGTCTTCCTTTTCCTCCCAACAGCAGTACCTTCCCTCTGACCTCTGCAGTTTAACATAACCTTTGCTGAGACTCCTGCAATAGGAACCTGGCTGCTGACGGAATTTCCAAGTGACTGGGAAGGGGAGTGGCAGCTCTGAGGTGCAGTGTCTCAGGCTCCCATGGAATAGACTGACTTTATTGGCTTATATTGGGACTTCTGGTGCCTGCGTATGCTCAGCGACACGACAGTGGGTGGACAAGAGAAACTTCATGTCTGTCAGCAGTGGAAGTGGGTTCAGAAAGTGTTGATGGCTGGCATGGTGTCTGGTGAGGAGGGATTCTGCTTTGGGATTTCTCGGGGGCTGATGTTGAGGGATGAGGTGTCAGCTGTACTCATGTAGAAGAAGGGCTGGCCTTTAGCTGGGTTAGTATAATCACGGCAACAATTTTGGAAGCAGCTGAGGGTCAGTCCAGTCACTGTGAAGCCACCTGCCCTGTGCCCTTTGGCTTCAGCTGAGGTTTTTGCTTGCAGCATGTTTTGCATGTCATGGTTTTCTGCTTTATGACTTCTCAGAGAAGGGCTCTGAAAAATTCAGGCAAGCTGGAGGGCTCAAGGGCAACAATGAGGTGGAGGCTGATGGGACATAGACACAGGTCACTGGTTCACATCCAGCTCTTCTGAGTAACAGAAGGTCTGCTTTTCCAGCATGCATGAATTCAGTAGCTGAGGCTGTGGTACTCATTTCAGTTCTAGTTAAAGCTGGGTGAAAGTTTTATTATGCATTCAGTTGTTCTGGTCTGCAGTGCTTGGCAGAGGAGATGGGCAGGTTTAGCGTATTTCATACTCTTGGCTCCAAAATGTAACTGAGCAAGCAGGTCTGCCTCCTTCTTCCTTAAATCCTTAGCATTTGTCCTCTGCAAACTGCCATGGAGGTTGTATTGAGGCAAAAATATTGCTCAAAAAAGCAGTCTTTGGCAGAGAGGGGCTTCCAGACTCATGTTGATGCCTTCTGCAGAGACATTTCCTTAGTTACTGACAAGTTTTTGGACTAGGATGAGAGGGGGCACAGTCTGTTTTGCCCTGATTCCTGGGGATGCAGGGAAGGGAGCTTCCCCCATCTGTGATACGAGGACATTGGCCATCACCCATTGCTGCTGTCCAGATAATGATTCTAGCTGAGTAGTGTGTTGCAGATGGCATTGTGTTTGCTGTTCCCACTAGCCTCTGATTAATCTTTCATTTCTGATGACCATGAACGACACTGGAGGGTGTGTATGTGCCAGGCAGGAGTTGGAGTTGGCCGCTGTGAGGAGCCCAGGATGCCAGTTGTGCACTCACTTCTAGCAGGGCTGGGAAGAGAGCAGGAAAACACAGCATCACCCTGCATGTGTAAAAGATGCAAGGCAGGGCTGTTCTCAACCTTGCATTGAGCAATGGAGACCAGTTAAGCCTGGGCGCTCGTGAAATCTATCCCGTAACCCCAGGCACCTTGTGAATTAAGTTGAGCAGAGGTATTGCTTTCCCTGGGGAGAAAGGTGTGGGTGAAAGCCTGCTGAGAAGCCTGACACAACCCTTCTGCCCCTGCTCAAGGATTTTGTGTCAGGCTTCAGAAGCCCAACTGATGATTATTGTAATTGCATGCTAACCATGCTGCCACCACAATACTGTCAGCCAAATAAAAATAGTGAGAGCTTTTTGACTCAGGCCTGGGTTGGTGGTAGTTTGATCTGTGTACTCTTGACGGTGTTGCCTGTGGTGAGTGCTCTTCAGGACAGAAAGTCGAAGTGGGTTTGCAAGTGAGTCAGTCATCTTCACTTCTCCTTCCAAAGGAGGTATAAAAAAGCTGTGTGCAGTAAAACTTTGAGTTCCTTTGTGCATATGGGTATAGTTTGTTCTTTTCCCAGCCCTTCTGCTGAACCAGGACTCAGTGGCTGGAGGAATCGACTTAAGAGGAAATGTTACATGAGCTCAATATGTGGTGTTCAGTAAGGGATGACAAGGGGAAAGGGGACACAAATGAGCAAATATTTGAAGGCACTGGGAGACAGGCATATGTTAAGGACGATGCTGACCTGAGAAGTAATGGGACAAAAGGGAGGAAGTAAGTTAATGCAAACAGCAGTATCTCCTGGCAGGGAGAGGTGTTGGCTTGGCTTTTCTTTTCTTTTCTTTTCTTTTCTTTTCTTTTCTTTTCTTTTCTTTTCTTTTCTTTTCTTTTCTTTTCTTTTCT